>LR994569.1:9221084-9376084 GCA_905187585.1 Cyaniris semiargus
ATAATGTTATTCAGAATATATGCTAGATCCATAGAGTTTTCAAAACACGATGCAACTAATTTTTCTCGATAGAAAAAAATCGCAAACATACCTCTAATAAAATCTTAAAATGCTCGGTATGTGCAGTAAATTGCACTCAATAATTATTTAATTTATGGACAATATTTGGCTACCAGTGTACTACTGCTATAGTGTTTTATTTTTTTAAAATAAATCCTTAATTAGCAGTAATCAAGTATTTTCCACTATCAGAGTAGACTTAGTGTACGTGCGTGTGTGTTGTGAATGTATGCAATTGTCGGTCAATTTCGATTAGCTCTTCTAAGCCCCTTAACTTGACAGATAGAGTATAGAGAATCTGTCAAATATGAAATAACTAATAAGTTGTGGATAGCCTATCCGGCACCTTTAATCAGGAAGGCCCTTAGGGCCTGTTTCACCACTTCCTGATAAGTGCCGGATAGGCTATCCACCACTTAACTTGACAGATAAAGTATGGAGAATCTGTCAAAAAAGTTGTGGTTAGCTTATCTGGCACCTTATCAGGAAGTGGTGAAACAGGCCCTAAGTATATTATTATAAACTAGTTAGTAGATGATACCTTCAACTCCATTGCACCGAAATTGGTTAATCGCGCGGGAACCGTACATTTTTCGGCAACAAAAACCTATGTCCTTTCCCGTCTTTCTAATTAAGGGGGCGACTAACCCAAAATTGTCGATTTTATAATTCATTTTTATACTTGAAAATAAGCCCCAAATTGTTTCATTTTCTAAACATAGATACTACATTATATTTCCAAGAATTTAATCTGATCGAAAACACGATATCATAAAATTTTCTCGATAGAAAAAAATCACAAAGATGCATCTAATTTTCACGAAGTTTTCATATATTGCCGCAACCGTGCATTAAATTAAGTTTATATTTTAACACATTGTATAAAATTCTATCATTGAGATACTGACCTGGTGGATTTTTAAAATGTTGTATATTTAACGAGTTATTAAGAAAAAACTAACTTGGCGATGATTCCGCGTCGTCCTTTTTCACCTGGCATATAAAAGACAGGCATGAGTGTGAAGAGAGAAGGACGATGTCTGATTTTTTGCGTTAGTCGCCCTCAAGCGGTTTTAGCGCAAATCATCAGAGTGTCCTTTCACGGTTTTAAATTATTTTCATACCAAATTTCATCTAAATCGATTTAATCTCGAAGAGGAACAGACAGACATATACTTTCGCATTTATAATATTAGTAAGGACTAAGGAGTAACTCGCTGAAGTATAATAAGCCGTCTGCGGACAGTCGGTGATAATGAAATGAACGTTTCTGCGAAACCCGACAGACTTAAATCACTGGACAATCACATTACGTAGGGAGGAGACAGTCGATAAAATGAAAAATACAGTAATTTAAAGCACTGTCCATAATATTTAATCGACTTCCAAAAAGGAGGAGCTTTCACAATTCGACCGTATATATAGCTTTTTTCGTATTGTATAGCTTTTGTCGCGGGCTTTGAGCGCGGCGACCGAATTAAGAAATTCCGTAACGAAAAACCTAACACTCCCCCATTCCGGCCGGCACAGATTACTACGTCAAGGGTGCGGCGTCGCCGTGCATCGTCTAACGTCGTTTCAGTGAGGCAGACTTCGGCATGGTGTTTGTGTGCGTGCGACTAGACGTATGCGAATTAGAATTGCATAAGTTAATAAAAAATGCTATGCAATAGCTTTACCGCGTCAGTCCCCGAGTGCCACTCGTACTTTTAGGGTTCCGTACCCAAAGGGTAAAAACCGGACCCTATTACTAAGACTTCGATGTCTGTCCGTCTGTCCGTCTGTCTCATGTCTGTCTGTATGTCTTCAGGCTGTAACTCAATAACCGCTATAGCTAGACTTCTGAAATTTTCACAGATAATGTATTTCTGTTGCCGCTATAACAAGGATACTAAAACAAAATAAATTAAATATTTAAGGGGGCTCCCATACAACAAAAGTGATTTTTTTTTGGCCTTTTTTGCTCGATATCAATAATGGCAACAGGTAGGCACTTGAAATTTTCACAAAAGCCTTAAAATATGTGTACTTTAATAATCTATACATATAATAAAACTGTAGAAATGAAAATTCTGTACATTAAAGATATTCAAAAAATAATAAGCGGGGGGTGTTACTACATCGCTATAGAAGCCAAAAACGTGGTTAGTTTTTTTGTCTGTCTGTCTGTCTGTCTGTCTGTGTGTCTGTCTGTATGTTTGTTCCACTATCACACGAAAACTACTGATCCGATTTGAATGCGGTTTTCACAGATATATTTGTCTTCTTCCAACTTAACATCTGGTGTATAAAATTTTTCCCCCCACCCCTCTTAGGGGTCAAAAGAGGGGGTAAGATTTAAATACTTTAAATGGCAAAACAACGTTTGCCGGGACAGCTAGTTAATAATAATAATTAAATAAAATAAAAATTAAAGAGGGGCTCCTATACAAAAAACACAATTTTTGGCCTATTTTTGCTCTATAACGGTACAGAACCCTTCGTGCGCGAGTCCGACTCGCACTTGGCCGATTTTTTTAATTTAGAAAGTTATCTGCGTTTTTATTAACTGCTTATTACTTTTGAGTGCAAGTCGTTATGCGGAGGTCGTTTAACTTTTATCAAAACAGTAGATGTATGGGAGTTAAATTTTCTTCGTATTGTTATTCTCATTCTATATAATATTTTTATTATTATATTAAGTTAGATAACCCCGTTGCACAGAAATTCCTTCATCACGCCAGAACCATACATATGCAACAAATACTATCCTGCATCCTTTCCCGTTTCTCAAAGTGGCTGCCGACTAAATTTTATCAAAATTGGTTGAGCGTAACAAGCATCGAAAGGTTACAGACAGACACACTTTCGCATTTATAATAATATTAGTAAGGATTCTTGTCAATATTTTTTTTATATTTCATCGACATGTCACACCACTAGGGCGTAATGAGAGTAGAGCGTAATGGTTTTAAAAATTAATGTAGCGGACTGATCTCCGCGGCCAGTCGCGAGCTGACACTGTACAGAACCCCCACGATAATTTAATTTATATCACTTTATACTTTACTAGTCCCCGAGCTGATAAAAATCTACATCCGTACTAATATTATTATAAAACTAGCTGTGCTTCGCGGTTTTACCCGCTGTTTAGTAGGGAAAATAAATTGTGATATTCCGCAGTAAAAAGTAGCCCATGTGTTAATCCAAGGTATCGACTAACTCCATACCAAATTTTATTAAAATCGTTCCAGCCCTTTAGACGTGAAGAAATAACAAACATACACACTCACAAACTTTCGCCTTTACGAGTATAATATTAGTGTGATGCTAAGTGTCTATTTGCTGAAATTTGGTATGGAGATACTTTGAGTACCGGGAAAGGACATAGGATACTTTTTATCCCGGAAAAATCTACGGTTCCAGCGCGATAAACGAATTTTGGCGCAACGGAGCGGGCGTCATCAA
This sequence comes from Cyaniris semiargus, assembly GCA_905187585.1. Lineage (NCBI taxonomy): Eukaryota > Metazoa > Arthropoda > Insecta > Lepidoptera > Lycaenidae > Cyaniris > Cyaniris semiargus. The sequence goes on from LR994569.1 coordinate 9,224,592, forward strand.
GTTTCATATGAATGGGTTCAGCCTTTTAAGTAAGAAGTCTGTATCAGTCTGTTACTTACGGACAGACGCACTTTCGCATTTTTATTATTAGAAAGAAAGTGAAGATTAGAATGGCCACCTAACTAACTTATATACAAATCTCAAAAAAGATAATTCCAAATTCAAAAGGCGCATTCATAAACCCGCGTTCTAATTTTGAACCGGCGTGTCCGGTCCGGGCCGGAAGCGGGGGGAGGGGGAACAATGGCGGGAGTTGAAAGAGTTTTGGAGTTCCGTAGCCTGCGATGAAAACCTTAGAAAGTTTTGCTTGTGGGGTAAACTTTTTACGGTTTCTTTTTGCGATTGGGCGCACAGTAATGACGTGATCACCATGAGTCAATTTTTGAAAATGTTTACTGATAATAATATTATTGTGTTTTGATATTATATTGTATCTGAATAATACGAGAGACAATTTCTTTATTCTATGTTTGAAGAAAATAAATGTTTAAAAAAAACTTTTTCTATTTTCAATCACGAAAACTTTATGTTCAATAAATGATTACTATTTATATACTTTATTAAACTAATAAAAAACTAAACTAATTATGTTTTAAATCCTCTACGGAACCCCTGTGTTATTTCCCAACTCGCTACTGTAACTTCAGCTACAGTAGCCGTATCGACCGCAAATAGCGCGCTCTGATAGAGTACACTGTACCGTGCTAGCGTGAATATGCTAGTAGCTAGCAAACTACTAGCACATGCTTCACATAACTAACTAATATACTGTAAGTAGCTATCATAATGTATGCAAGTAGCTGACATAAGTATATGCAAGTAGCTGAGATAATGTATGCAAGTAGTTAGTGTCATGTATATGTAGCTAGCATTACTATGGGCAAGTAGCTAGTACTTATGCCAGTAGGAGTGTATTGTACCACTAGCATTACCAGTCAGTGACGACTACAAAACTATGTATTGTTTGATTGATGGCTTTGGCTTTTAACCCCCGACAAAAAATAGGGGTGTTATAATTTTTACGTGTATGTCAACCTGTGTATGATCGAGAGTGTTCTTAGCAATGGTTCATCATCATCACCATCCATACTAAATATTATAAATGCGAAAGTGTGTCTATCTATCACCTCCGTAGCCGCTGAATCGATTTAGCTGAAATTTGGTAAGGAGATACTTTGAGTCCCGAGAAAGGAAATAGGATACTTTTTATCCCGGAAAAATGTACGGATCCCGCCGCGATAAACAGAGTTGCGGGCGTATAATAAAATACTTACTTTCGTATTTCTCCCAAGACCCATCCGTTCTTGTATCGTCGTCGTACATTTTCATTAAACCTGCTATCTGCGACCCTGGTAACGCACGTTTTTACCCGAGCCCTCAGATAAGCCCAACAAGGGTTGTATGAAACGCCGCAAGGGTTTACCGTGATACGTGTCAAATACCCTTTATATCTTTATAAAGTATGGCTTTTGATGAATATTATGAAATTCGTCTTTGTCAAAAAGTTTAATATTTAAATGTCTTTTTTAACCTACTTCAAAAAAGTTATCAAATTATTCGACCTGTATGTATGTAATATTTGCAGAACTGCCCAGTTATAGTATATGTCAGACCATATCAGCGTCTGAACAAAATGTGCTCAATAGTGTATACTAGCTGTGCCCCGCGGTGTTACCTGCGGTTTAAGTTATATATAATAAAAGACTATGAAAAGTACCAATAATGAGTCAAAACGGGACGATACATGGTTCTATAATGGTTTATGGTAGTGATGATGATGATGATGATGAATGTAATTTGCATAGTAGCATATGAAATAAAATAAAATAAAATAATAAATTAAATTAAGAAATTTAAAAAACCCCCGCCAAACAACTTTAAAAAGTAATGAAATAATATTTACTGACTTTAAGTTTAAATAATTCCTAAGTGTAAAGTAATATTTTAGTCCATAATTGTTGTCACGGTGTGTCAGGGGACCGCCAAGTTAACTACGACAACAGCGACTTTTGCATTTTGTATCGCTGATTGTCTCGATGTGAACTGACCTTTAAACTATAATGTTATGTGAAATCAAACATCTACATTAGCGGTCCCCCGACACACCTTGACAACAATTATGGACTAAAATATTACTTTACACTTAGGAATTATTTAAACTTAAAGTCAGTAAAAAATATTTCATTACTTTTTAAAGTTGTTTGGCGGGGGTTTTTTAAATTTCTTAATTTAATTTAATTTAATGTTTTTTTAACTTGTGTTGGTTATAGTGCATAATTGTTCCTATCAACAGGATCATATCCCAATGAATACGATCTATAAATATCCTCTTGGATGAGGCCGTCAATATGAGCCCAAACATGAAACCTCCACCCTGGGTTCATACGGAGCTCGGCTCCTATACAATCCAGGTGATGCTGCAGCAGCAGCATGCAAATATTTACTGCTTATCTACGTCTTATTGGTTGTCGCAATTAAAATGAGCCCAAACACGAAACCTCTGCTCTAAGTTGGTGAGGAGTTGGGTATCCTATTGATTACCAGGTGATGCTGCAGCACCAGGTCAACTTTCCATTAATATGTATATATTCATAAGTGTCACGAACCAGAATGCAAAATATAAAACCCATCAAACGACTGCAAGTTGCTAATCGGCCTATCACGAACCAGATAAACCGTGATATTTCAGCAATGAGCAGGCTGATGATGATGAACTATAGCTAAGAACACTCTAGATCATGTCAGCTTTCAAAAAAAAAAAAACTAGATCAAAATCGGTCCACCCGTTTGGATGCTACGATGCCACAGACAGACAGACAGATAGACAGACAGACAGACAGACACGTCAAACTTATAACACCCCTCTTTTTGGTCGGGGGTTAAAAAACATCTTTATTAAACATGCAAGGGACAGAGCACAGCCAGAGTTTGTAACACAAATAAATAACAGCAAATTGACATGACGCAATATAACATAATTATAACCTTGAACTACTTAAAAACTAATGGGTGATCACTGATCGGTTATGGCTGTGCAATGCACACACCGCATGTTTAAAGGGAAAGCCACTCAGGCATCGACCGCGGCAAGCCGTGGCGCCTGATCTTCCGTGGCCCCCTGTCAGTCTGTGATCCCACAAACGGCACTCTAATAAAATTATTCACTATAAACATTACAACACACACATACATAAATATACACTATACAATGGACAATTAATAGATAAGGGCGGCAAATTTTCCCACGGTCCGCAACTCAGGATAGACAATAATAATGAAATACAAGTTAGTCGGCGCGGGGACGCACTTAGTGCTACAGGTCTTTCTCTGCGCTCGACCTAACTAAACTATAATTATCTATAGTTGCACTTGCACTGCTAATATATATACCATACCAATTATACTCAAAAATAATTCTTCATTAATTTAAGTAAATAAGAAAAGTGCATGAAGATGTAATCCTGTGTTGTTTACAACGTCTTGTGCTGCAAGCAAAGGCCTTGGTGACATGGATCATACCGCCGTGGCTCCGGCTTACAACCCTCTCGGTAGGTATTTCGAAGGTTTTTTTACTACATATTATTATTATTAATGTAAATGTTATGTAAGTTGTAATTATAATAGATATATAATACAATACAATATACATAGATACATCATATTTGTAAATATTAATTATATTTTTATGTAAATAGGCGTTTTTATCAATAATTTAAACAATTGAGGTATTTAGGAAACAATAGACAGCTGTTGCTGTAGTATGAAAGCTTTGTATTTAAGCTTAAATCCATGTGTTGTTTGCAGAGCACGGATTGGAGGCGGCAGATTGTTCCAGACCTTGCTGGCCAGGTACCGGAAGCTGCCCCTGAACGCGGTGGTGTGGTGCAGAAGATTAATAAGAAGATACGAGGAACCTCGCGTCGTAACGGTCAGCTGTTTGTCTCCTGCCCACTGTAGTTTGCTGTACAGATAAGTAGGTGTTTTAAATTTTATGACCCCGAACAGTAATGTGGCGAAATGCAGTTGCCTCCTACCATCCATTTTAAGCCAACGTATATTGTTAATTTATGGTGTCACGTGAGCACGAGGAGGGACGTTATGACAGAACCTGACGCACGAGTTCTGGACCTTTTGTATAAGCCTTTTGGTTCTAGACAACATGCAGGGCCCAATGACTATATCTGCGTAATTTAACTTAGACAAAATAAGCGATTCACAAAAAGTAGTGCGTAAATCAGTAGGTAGAAAGTTTCTAATTTTATACAGAATTTTTAGTCGGTAGAAGCAATTGCTGACAGTTTTAGTTACATGTTTTTCAAACTTCAATTCTTCATCCATTAATACACCTAAATTTCGAGTCTCGTTTACGTTGTCAATTGATTGTCCATCTACATATATTAACGGCTGCGATTCTTTTATTTTATGGATTTGGAGTTTTGTACCTAATACCATGTACTTGGTCTTCTCCGGGTTTAATACAAGTGCATTGGCTATAGCCCACACCGAAATCCGGGCCAGGTCCTCGTTAAGCATCCTAACCGCCTCGCGTATAAGATCGCGTCCACGTATATGTCCTTGGGTGTAGATTGACTTTCGAGTGTGGAAGACCCAGCGGCATCTACTTTGCAGGAACGACAAAGCCATGTTGTTGTGATTTTGGAGTCCGATATTTTGGCACAGGCTCGATGGTATGTAACACTGCATTTACTACATTTAATGATGTCATTGATTTTAATAAATTGAACGCATTGTTGGCACTTGAAATTAGGCATATTTGTTTCTCAAAGTTCTTTTTTATTGGGGAAGGAAAAGTTTATATATTTTTAATTTTATTCACTGTGGGTAGGTATTACACTGAACAGCTGATCGGCACTTTAAACAACGTTTTATTGTCATTTTTAGGGTTCCGTACCTCAAAAGGAAAAAACGGAACCCTTATAGGATCACTTTGTTGTCCGTCTGTCCGTCCGTCCGTCTGTCAAGACCCTTTTTCTCAGGAACGCGTGGAGGTATGAAGCTGAAATTTATATCAATTACTCAGGTCTACTGTCCCTTGAAGCTGTGAAAAAATCAAACTTCTAAGCCAACGCAATCAAAAGATATAGCCGTTTATGCCGCAAATTTTCGACACTTGCAAGGGAATCAAAACCTACAGGGTGCTTCCCGTGAACTCAGAATCTTGAAATTTGGTACGAAGCAACGTCTTATAGCATAGATAAAGGAAAAATTACGAAAACCATAAATTTTTAGTTACATCACATAATATATATTTTTTTAATAATTTTAAACTTACTACCCATTTCCTCATAAACGCGTAGAGGTATTAAAATTGAAATTCATACCAAATACTCAGGTCTATAATACCTTTAAGCTGTAACAAAATCAAACTTTGTAAACCTTGCAGGTTTGTACGGAACCCTCGGTGCGCGAGTCCGACTCGCACTTGGCCGGTTTTTTTAAACTTGTGTTGGTTATAGTGCATAATTGTTCCTATCAACAGGATCATATCCCAATGAATACGATCTATAAATATCCTCTTGGATGAGGCCGTCAATATGAGCCCAAACATGAAACCTCCACCCTGGGTTCATACGGAGCTCGGCTCCTATACAATCCAGGTGATGCTGCAGCAGCAGCATGCAAATATTTACTGTTTATGTACGTCTTATTGGTTGTCGCAATTAAAATGAGCCAAAACACGAAACCTCTGCTCTAAGTAAGGAGTTGGGTATCCTATTGATTACTAGGTGATGCTGCAGCACCAGGTCAACTTTCCATTAATATGTATATATTCATAAGTGTCACAAACCAGAATGCAAAATATAAAACCCATCAAACGACTGCAAGTTGCTAATCGGCCTATCACGAACCAGATAAACCGTGATATTTAAGCAATGAGCAGGCTGATGATGATGAACTATAGCTAAGAACACTCTAGATCATGTCAGGTTTCAAACAAAAAAAAACTAGATCAAAATTTGGATGCTACGATGCCACAGACAGACAGACAGATAGACAGACAGACAGACAGACCGACAGACAGACACGTCAAACTTATAACACCCCTCTTTTTGGTCGGGGGTTAAAAAACATCTTTATTAAACATGCAAGGGACAGAGCACAGCCAGAGTTTGTAACACAAGTAAATAACAGCAAATTGACATGACGCAATATAACATAATTATAACCTTGAACTACTTAAAAACTAATGGGTGATCACTGATCGGTTATGGCTGTGCAATGCACACACCGCATGTTTAAAGGGAAAGCCACTCAGGCATCGACCGCGGCAAGCCGTGGCGCCTGATCTTCCGTGGCCCCCTGTCAGTCTGTGATCCCACAAACGGCACTCTAATAAAATTATTCACTATAAACATTACAACACACACATACATAAATATACACTATACAATGGACAATTAATAGATAAGGGCGGCAAATTTTCCCACGGTCCGCAACTCAGGATAGACAATAATAATGAAATACAAGTTAGTCGGCGCGGGGACGCACTTAGTGCTACAGGTCTTTCTCTGCGCTCGACCTAACTAAACTATAATTATCTATAGTTGCACTTGCACTGCTAATATATATACCATACCAATTATACTCAAAAATAATTCTTCATTAATTTAAGTAAATAAGAAAAGTGCATGAAGATGTAATCCTGTGTTGTTTACAACGTCTTGTGCTGCAAGCAAAGGCCTTGGTGACATGGATCATACCGCCGTGGCTCCGGCTTACAACCCTCTCGGTAGGTATTTCGAAGGTTTTTTTACTACATATTATTATTATTAATGTAAATGTTATGTAAGTTGTAATTATAATAGATATATAATACAATACAATATACATAGATACATCATATTTGTAAATATTAATTATATTTTTATGTAAATAGGCGTTTTTATCAATAATTTAAACAATTGAGGTATTTAGGAAACAATAGACAGCTGTTGCTGTAGTAAAAAAGCTTTGTATTTAAGCTTAAATCCATGTGTTGTTTGCAGAGCACGGATTGGAGGCGGCAGATTGTTCCAGACCTTGCTGGCCAGGTACCGGAAGCTGCCCCTGAACGCGGTGGTGTGGTGCAGAAGATTAATAAGAAGATACGAGGAACCTCGCGTCGTAACGGTCAGCTGTTTGTCTCCTGCCCACTGTAGTTTGCTGTACAGATAAGTAGGTGTTTTAAATTTTATGACCCCGAACAGTAATGTGGCGAAATGCAGTTGCCTCCTACCATCCATTTTAAGCCAACGTATATTGTTAATTTATGGTGTCACGTGAGCACGAGGAGGGACGTTATGACAGAACCTGACGCACGAGTTCTGGACCTTTTGTATAAGCCTTTTGGTTCTAGACAACATGCAGGGCCCAATGACTATATCTGCGTAATTTAACTTAGACAAAATAAGCGATTCACAAAAAGTAGTGCGTAAATCAGTAGGTAGAAAGTTTCTAATTTTATACAGAATTTTTAGTCGGTAGAAGCAATTGCTGACAGTTTTAGTTACATGTTTTTCAAACTTCAATTCTTCATCCATTAATACACCTAAATTTCGAGTCTCGTTTACGTTGTCAATTGATTGTCCATCTACATATATTAACGGCTGCGATTCTTTTATTTTATGGATTTGGAGTTTTGTACCTAATACCATGTACTTGGTCTTCTCCGGGTTTAATACAAGTGCATTGGCTATAGCCCACACCGAAATCCGGGCCAGGTCCTCGTTAAGCATCCTAACCGCCTCGCGTATAAGATCGCGTCCACGTATATGTCCTTGGGTGTAGATTGACTTTCGAGTGTGGAAGACCCAGCGGCATCTACTTTGCAGGAACGACAAAGCCATGTTGTTGTGATTTTGGAGTCCGATATTTTGGCACAGGCTCGATGGTATGTAACACTGCATTTACTACATTTAATGATGTCATTGATTTTAATAAATTGAACGCATTGTTGGCACTTGAAATTAGGCATATTTGTTTCTCAAAGTTCTTTTTTATTGGGGAAGGAAAAGTTTATATATTTTTAATTTTATTCACTGTGGGTAGGTATTACACTGAACAGCTGATCGGCACTTTAAACAACGTTTTATTGTCATTTTTAGGGTTCCGTACCTCAAAAGGAAAAAACGGAACCCTTATAGGATCACTTTGTTGTCCGTCTGTCCGTCCGTCCGTCTGTCAAGACCCTTTTTCTCAGGAACGCGTGGAGGTATGAAGCTGAAATTTATATCAATTACTCAGGTCTACTGTCCCTTGAAGCTGTGAAAAAATCAAACTTCTAAGCCAACGCAATCAAAAGATATAGCCGTTTATGCCGCAAATTTTCGACACTTGCAAGGGAATCAAAACCTACAGGGTGCTTCCCGTGAACTCAGAATCTTGAAATTTGGTACGAAGCAACGTCTTATAGCATAGATAAAGGAAAAATTACGAAAACCATAAATTTTTAGTTACATCACATAATATATATTTTTTTAATAATTTTAAACTTACTACCCATTTCCTCATAAACGCGTAGAGGTATTAAAATTGAAATTCATACCAAATACTCAGGTCTATAATACCTTTAAGCTGTAACAAAATCAAACTTTGTAAACCTTGCAGGTTTGTACGGAACCCTCGGTGCGCGAGTCCGACTCGCACTTGGCCGGTTTTTTTAAACTTGTGTTGGTTATAGTGCATAATTGTTCCTATCAACAGGATCATATCCCAATGAATACGATCTATAAATATCCTCTTGGATGAGGCCGTCAATATGAGCCCAAACATGAAACCTCCACCCTGGGTTCATACGGAGCTCGGCTCCTATACAATCCAGGTGATGCTGCAGCAGCAGCATGCAAATATTTACTGTTTATGTACGTCTTATTGGTTGTCGCAATTAAAATGAGCCAAAACACGAAACCTCTGCTCTAAGTAAGGAGTTGGGTATCCTATTGATTACTAGGTGATGCTGCAGCACCAGGTCAACTTTCCATTAATATGTATATATTCATAAGTGTCACGAACCAGAATGCAAAATATAAAACCCATCAAACGACTGCAAGTTGCTAATCGGCCTATCACGAACCAGATAAACCGTGATATTTAAGCAATGAGCAGGCTGATGATGATGAACTATAGCTAAGAACACTCTAGATCATGTCAGGTTTCAAACAAAAAAAAACTAGATCAAAATTTGGATGCTACGATGCCACAGACAGACAGACAGATAGACAGACAGACAGACAGACCGACAGACAGACACGTCAAACTTATAACACCCCTCTTTTTGGTCGGGGGTTAAAAAACATCTTTATTAAACATGCAAGGGACAGAGCACAGCCAGAGTTTGTAACACAAGTAAATAACAGCAAATTGACATGACGCAATATAACATAATTATAACCTTGAACTACTTAAAAACTAATGGGTGATCACTGATCGGTTATGGCTGTGCAATGCACACACCGCATGTTTAAAGGGAAAGCCACTCAGGCATCGACCGCGGCAAGCCGTGGCGCCTGATCTTCCGTGGCCCCCTGTCAGTCTGTGATCCCACAAACGGCACTCTAATAAAATTATTCACTATAAACATTACAACACACACATACATAAATATACACTATACAATGGACAATTAATAGATAAGGGCGGCAAATTTTCCCACGGTCCGCAACTCAGGATAGACAATAATAATGAAATACAAGTTAGTCGGCGCGGGGACGCACTTAGTGCTACAGGTCTTTCTCTGCGCTCGACCTAACTAAACTATAATTATCTATAGTTGCACTTGCACTGCTAATATATATACCATACCAATTATACTCAAAAATAATTCTTCATTAATTTAAGTAAATAAGAAAAGTGCATGAAGATGTAATCCTGTGTTGTTTACAACGTCTTGTGCTGCAAGCAAAGGCCTTGGTGACATGGATCATACCGCCGTGGCTCCGGCTTACAACCCTCTCGGTAGGTATTTCGAAGGTTTTTTTACTACATATTATTATTATTAATGTAAATGTTATGTAAGTTGTAATTATAATAGATATATAATACAATACAATATACATAGATACATCATATTTGTAAATATTAATTATATTTTTATGTAAATAGGCGTTTTTATCAATAATTTAAACAATTGAGGTATTTAGGAAACAATAGACAGCTGTTGCTGTAGTAAAAAAGCTTTGTATTTAAGCTTAAATCCATGTGTTGTTTGCAGAGCACGGATTGGAGGCGGCAGATTGTTCCAGACCTTGCTGGCCAGGTACCGGAAGCTGCCCCTGAACGCGGTGGTGTGGTGCAGAAGATTAATAAGAAGATACGAGGAACCTCGCGTCGTAACGGTCAGCTGTTTGTCTCCTGCCCACTGTAGTTTGCTGTACAGATAAGTAGGTGTTTTAAATTTTATGACCCCGAACAGTAATGTGGCGAAATGCAGTTGCCTCCTACCATCCATTCTAAGCCAACGTATATTGTTAATTTATGGTGTCACGTGAGCACGAGGAGGGACGTTATGACAGAACCTGACGCACGAGTTCTGGACCTTTTGTATAAGCCTTTTGGTTCTAGACAACATGCAGGGCCCAATGACTATATCTGCGTAATTTAACTTAGACAAAATAAGCGATTCACAAAGAGTAGTGCGTAAATCAGTAGGCATAAAGTTTCTAATTTTATACAGAATTTTTAGTCGGTAGAAGCAATTGCTGACAGTTTTAGTTACATGTTTTTCAAACTTCAATTCTTCATCGAAGTCGAGAGAATTTCGAGTCTCGTTTACGTTGTCAATTGATTGTCCATCTACATATACTAACGGCTGCGATTCTTTTATTTTATGGATTTGGAGTTTTGTACCAAATACCATGTACTTGGTCTTCTCCGGGTTTAATACAAGTGCATTGGCTATAGCCCACACCGAAATCCGCCTCGCGTATAAGACCCGGCTTAAATGAGATGTATACTTGTATATCATCCGCATAAATGTGGAATTTACAGTATTTTATGACTCGGACAATATCCGCACAGTTAAGCGCGAATGCCTTTGGCCCAATGACCGACCCCTGGGGCACTCCCCTACTGACGTTACTCGGGTCTGAACATGATGATGTTCCGTCATAGTCATTGCTTATCTCTACAAGTTGAGAACGATTGGTAAAATAACTTGCAAACCAGTTTACGGCATTTTGGTCGAATCCGTAAAATTTCATTTTAGCTAGCAGTAAGGAAGTATTTATAGCAAGTTCGTTCAGTAGAGAAAATGCCATTAGAGGCGGCTCTCTAATTTTAATCAGAAACAATTTGAAATTTAAGGAACGTAAGGATATTTTGAGTCTCTCTACTGAACGAATAATAGAAGTGGCCTGCATAGAGCTGAGCCATCTAATAATTGTGAGCGTATACAGGCCTCCATCAGGGTTATACGATTATTTTGAAGTAACAATGGAACAAATTTTGTCAAAAATATGTGCATCTAACAAAAAATTTATTATATGTGGTGATTTTAACATTAATTTATTAGATTTAACATCCACTACTGTTAGATTCACATCTTTATTTCAATCGTATAACCTTAACAGTTTGTTTCAGGGACCTACAAGAGTCTGTGAGACTACAGCCACTTGTATTGACAATATATTTACTAATTTTATTCCTGTTACAAAAGAAATAATTAATAAGCTAAGTTCTGATCACTGTGGACAAATAGCTTCTTTTAATATGAATTGTGACAGTGATGCGAAGAAAAGTCTTGTGTTTATTCCTGTGACTACAAAACGTATTGAGCAATTTAGAAGTAAATTAAATTCAAATATCCATTTATCGGATAGGTCACATAGCTCTGATGAAGCTTTTAATAAATTATTTAAGGTGATAAGAACTCAATTTAATTCAATATTTACTTCTAAAACGGTTAGAAACAGTAATAAAAAAACTAAATTTATTGAATGGGCAGCAAAAGGGATTAAAATTAGTAGGAAAAGATTATATGAACTATACGATGAAAGGTGTATTAACAATAGTGAAGTATTTAAAGCATATGTTAAAAACTACTCAAAAACCTTTAGAAAAGTTTGTAAAGCTGCAAAAGCCCTGTACATAAAAAATAAAATTAAGAACTCTAAAAATAAAAATAAAAACAACATGGCAGGTAATAGCTGATGAGACTGGAAATGTATCCTGTCGCAACTCTGATTTTGAACTATACTTTGAAAATAAAAAGATTACTAATGATCAAGAAGTTGCGACGGTCTTTGAAAAGTTTTTTGCTGACATTCCGGTCTCAACGACTAAAAATTTAAATTCTTCACCTGAAGCTGCCGAAAAGCTACTCAGAGACAATGTAAAGGAGTGTGATGTCAATTTTAAGTTTAGAGAAATTAACCCCAGTGATATTATTGATACCTTTAAATTGTTGAATATAAAAAATACTGCTGATCTCTGGGGCATGTCTACAAAAATTATTAAATCAATAATTGACATCGTAGCTCCTCATCTAGCAATGATTTTTAATGACTGCATAAAAAATGGTGTTTTTCCTGACTTAATGAAGCATAGCAAGGTTGTTCCTTTATTCAAAGCCGGAAGTAAATCGGATTCCACGAATTTCAGGCCTATATCGATTCTACCGACCTTTAGTAAAATATTTGAAAAAATTATTTTAAAACAATTACTAGTACATTTTAATTCAAATAATTTGCTACACGATAACCAATACGGATTTACTAAGGGTCGATCCACAACGGATGCTGGTATAGGACTTCTTTGTAGTATTTTTGAAGCTTGGTAGGAGTCGCAGGATGCCTTAGGTGTGTTTTGCGATCTCTCCAAAGCCTTCGATTGTGTTGAGCATGCTACATTGATCAGGAAACTGTGCCACTACGGCATAAAGGACTCTGCTCTCAGCCTTTTGACTTCTTACCTTAAAAATAGGACTCAAAGGGTTGAGGTAAATGGTAAAAGGTCCAATGGAACCAAAATAGAATTAGGCGTCCCACAGGGATCTATATTAGGCCCATTTCTTTTTCTCATCTATATAAATGACTTACCTTATCTAGTAAAGGATAATAATAATGAGATAGTGCTTTTTGCTGATGACACTTCACTTATTTTTAAAGTGAAGCGACAACAGTCGAACTACGACGAGGTAAACAGTGCTCTCTCAAAATTAGTATATTGGTTTAATGTTAATAACTTACTTTTTAATTCTAGTAAAACTAAATGTATAAAGTTTACTTTGCCCAATGTTAGGCAAGTCCAAACCAATGTACTATTAAATGATGAGAAGATGAATTTGGTAGATAACACTGTATTCCTAGGTATTACACTTGACAGTAAATTACAGTGGGGTCCTCACATTGCTAATCTTGCAGGTAGGCTCAGTTCTGCAGCATATGCAGTCAGAAAAATTAGAGAAATTTCTGACGAAGACACGGCACGATTAGTATATTTTAGTTATTTTCATAGTAGGATGTCATATGGAATCCTTTTATGGGGAAACGCTGCCGACATTAATACAATATTTGTGCTGCAGAAGCGAGCCATACGTTCTATTTATAAAATGTCTGCTTTAGAATCTCTGAGAGATAAATTTAAAGAAATTGGTATTCTAACTGTAGCTTCTCAATACATTTTGGATAATGTAATATATGTTAGAAAAAATATAAGTAAATTTAAAGTTAAAAGTGACATTCACTGTAGAAATACTAGAAATAAGCACAAGCTAGATATGCCGGTGATCACACTTAGTAAAGTCAGAAAATCATTTAAAGGTCAATGTATACGCCATTACAATAAAATCCCAGAAAACGTTCAAAATCTTTCCATTAATAAATTTAAAAAAGTAGTCAAAGAGCGTTTGTGTGCCAAAGCCTATTATAAGGTCAATGATTTCATAAACGATGGCACATCTTGGGAGTAGGATGGCTTCTTGCAAGGCTACTTCTACATTAGTGTATGACTTACAATTATGTTGACATTGTATAATTTTAAGTTACAACATTGTAAATTTTATTTAAAAGATTAATTTTTTTCTCACTTTTTTTGGTAAAAAAGTGGGCCCCGTGCGAGTTTCTTACGCCGGTTCTTCTCGCCGGGTTAGTTCCCGAACCGGTGGTAGGCACCATGTAGTATCAATATTCTCAAAGCATTTTTTGAAAATCTATTCAGAAATAAAACTATTTTTATTTATTTTTATTTTTATTTTATTTTTATTGTCTCAAATGCCCGAGAAAAGTCAAGGAGTACAAGTAAAGTACCCTGGCCAGTGTCTTGCGCAGCAAGAATATTATCGACTACGTCGAGAAGCGCGGTAGTGGTGCTGCGCCCTTTGCGAAAACCCGACTGCACTTCAGGCAGAATATTGTTTGCGTCGAGGTACTGTGTCACTGTAGTCAAGTGACACAGTACCTACCACCCTTTCCAGGACCTTTGACGCACATGGGAGAATACTTATAGGTCTCAATTCCTTTAGCTCAGTAACATTGTCCTTTTTGGGAATAGGTTTAACCAATGCCATACGCCAAGCTTCAGGGAAAACAGCAGATTCTAAAGATTTATTAACTATTTTGGTTAAACTTTCGAGGCATATAGGATAATGACAAATCGTCTGCAGCATGTCCAACGTAATGTTGTCGGCACCCATAGCGTTAGACTTAATCGAGTTAAGAATCTTTTTAACTTGTTCAGTGCTTACTGAGGAGAACGAAAAAGTAGATGAGCTAAATCTATTAGTTTCAAAGAAGGTTAAGGTAGACGAACATATTAAATTATTGCCCGGAATTCTCTCGGAACATATTAAATTATTGCATCTAAAAAATGATTATTTAAAATAGCAGGGTTTTGGAGATGTGGCGGGAGTGGTATGTTTTTTTTACTATTAGTTATAGTGATATTTTCCTTAAGGTGCTTCCACATTAGACGCGGCTGCCTGATGTTGCAATTAATATAAAATTTGAAATACGCAGATTTTTCTCTTGCTAACGCCAGACAGACCTCTCGCTTAAGATTTTTATAAAATTCAAAATGTGAGAGATTTTTGCTTTTCCGTGCTCGCTTGTACGCCACATCTCTCCGTCGCATTAATAACTTAATATTATAAGTAATCCATGGATATTGTTATTGTTTTAAATAGGTAGTCTTGACAGGTGCTAGTGTATCAAATACCCATAAAATACTCCCGTTGAACTCACGGACCATATCGCTAACATCTAGTGCTTGTTGTATCTGTTTCCAGTCTACAGACGCAATAGCCATGTCCAAGTCATGTACATCAATACTTTTTAATGGTCTGTAGTGTACTATTTTAGGCGTAAATTTTTCCTTCCGTATAGTAGTACTGAATGATAAAAATGCATGGCCACTAAGATCGGGAATGTAATCAACACATAACAGAACATGGTCCACATTTGAACATACAAGGTCCAGTAGGGTTTCCGCCTCTGACGTGAAATGTGTGGCCTCATTTGTAATTTGACGCAATCTATGTACATTAAAAAAAATCTAATTGTCTATAGTTAGTGTTATTTGACTGAAAATAGTTAATATTAAAATCGCCCATTAAATATATGTAGTCGTAACATGCCAATGTACGTGTCGGTAAGGGCATCGAGAAACACCTGTGCCGACAGCCAAGGGGGCCGATACGCTGTGCCTACACAGATCAACCTATCGTTGGCCTGAAAAGAAAGCCACATCTGTTCTACGTTACTTGTTTCTGGATGTGTGAGCGTACGTACCTTTAAATTGTTTTTTAATCATTAATGCAAAGCTCATGTAACATTTTAATGGACTAAAAATATTTGTTCGATTGTTATAATACTGAAAGGACAATTATTTTTTACATAATATTGCCAATGAATACTTTGACGTTTATTTAGGTAACGATTAATAATGAATAAGCAAAAAAAGCCTCACAGATAGAAGTTGATTTAGAAATTAAATTTTTAACGAAAGAAACTGTTAAAGTTTGTTCACCACAAAAGATACATATATTATGCTATCGCTGACTTTTTTGTAGATAATGATAAATGCTATAAATATTATGTAGAACATTATTTTATGTATCATCAATACTGCAACGCAAGCGAAATAATGTAATTTTATGGCAATTTTTTTCCACTTTGGGTTAGACTTTTGCAATCTTTGGAAGGATCTCTAACATTTTTCAGAATAAAACATCTGCCTATTAATATCCATCACAAAGGAAGTAGCTATCCGTTTTAGTATTCAGCTATTGCACAGCTCTTATCGCGGTTTTAGACAATTCCTAAAGCCGACTATTTTTAACCCATTCAAATAACCTGTTGCCTCCCGTAAGCTACGCTCACAAAAATAATATCATAGAGTGACGGCTGCTCATTTTATACACGTAATTTTGCCCAAATTACGTGTTAAGTTACATCCACATTCCACAACAATAACCTGGGTAATGGGCATGGTCATTTCAACAAGAATGAGGTAGAACAAAAAACTTTTATTTCAAAATATAAGGTAAGATTTAGGAACAATTTTAATTTCAAAAAACTTTAAATTTTGTTATAACATCAATATACTTATGTCAAACAGTTAAAGGGAAACTTATTTATTAAGTAATTTTGTAACATAATTTTAACAAAAAACTACTTTTCTTTAGCATTCATTAAATTCTAATACTAAGTTATAATAATTAACCATATTATATAAAAATAACACAATAGACTCGTTCTGTTTTTACTAATTCACTAATCAATAAAAGTCAATATTATAGGTAATCCTAATACACTATATGAGGTCACAAAATCAGTCTCTGAGTTTCTTATTTATAAAATTACAGGTAAAATATGTCCTTATAAAATATTAAAAGTTAAATAAATGACAAATATTGGTACTTAAGAATAGGTAGGCATAAGCATTTGTCTGAAGGCAAGTACAAATAAATTTCCATGTGCTATATATTTTATACCCGTGCGAAGCCGGGGCGGGTCGCTTAAAATATAATAAATAATGAAGGGGGGTCCCTCACAAAAACACATTTTTTCCCTACTTTCGCTCTAAAATGGTACGGAACCTTGCGTGCGCGAGTCTGACTCGCACTTGGCCGATTTTTTTATATTAATTTTATTTTTAGTACTAGATGAATTTCGTTTTTTGTTTATAAAATAAGGGGACAAACGAGTAAACGGGTCACCTCATGGAAAGCAACTACCGTCGCCTACGAACACTCGCAACATCAGAAGAGCTGCGTGCGTTGCCGTCCTTTTGTATCACTTACCTTCTAATCATAATCAAAATAACCTTCTAGGAACTTCCACGAATATTTCAAATCAATCATTCAAATAAAATCAGCCGAACCAATTAGCCTACGTGATAGAGCCATGCTTCAGCACGAATGGGGTGGCTCGACCGGAGAAATAACACGGGCTCACAGAAAACCGGCGTAAAACAGCGCTTGCGCTGTGTTTCGCCGAGTGAGTGAGTTTACCGGAAGCCTAATCCTAGGAGATTGGGCCTCCGGTAAACTCACTCTATTCTCTTAACTACCCTCCCCTACCCTATTCCCTCATAAAAAGCCGGAAACGTATCTGCAGCTCTTCTGATGTTGCGAGTGTCCATGGGCGACGGTAGTTGCTTTCCATCAGGTGACCCGTTTGCTCGTTTACCCGTTTGCTAAATAAAAGCTTAAATAAATAAATACGCTTAAAAGAATTCAAACATTAAGCATCAGCAGCATATTTGAACTGTTTTATTCATGAACAATTTTTTATAATTTCGCAGATTATATTATTCATTCTGTATAAAACAACTATAAAAATCACCGAGATGAAAAAAGTATTCACCGATATGAAAACTTTTGTCACCGAAGGTCAACGAAAGTCACCGAAGTCACCGAGTCACCATTTTCGTGATTTTTTTTTTCATATCGGTGATTTTTTACTCATCTCACCGAAATCGTTGAATATTTTGACACCTGTAATAATTATACCGATATCTATACTACATACTGATACATATTATTAAAAGTGTTTGTAAGAAAATAAATTAATACTTCTGGCTGGTTCAATTAACATGATAAATTGATTCACGGAAATGAAGAGAAAAGTGTCGGGTGTAGCCGAGACGATATACTTACGTTTTTAGCGGGAAATCGCAGCGACGCAGCAAACCAACTCTCGCTCCGAAGGCATAAGCGTGACTGGCGCTTGAGTTCGAGAAGCGGCAGTACGTTCAAAAGTACTTCTGGTCTCGACAATTCATGTTTCTTTTTTATTCACCGAATCAAGACAAAAAGTTGGGACAGTTTTATTTCTCCCACTATTTTGAAAGTATAACGATTGAGATTATGAAATTTGTATTGATTATACCTCCATTCTTTAAGAATCCAATAAAAGAATCCGTTTGTTTATACCACTAATATTTTTTCCTCAGCTGACGAAATTAGGACTAAAAAAGGTTTAGGGACAGTCACCGAGAGGCCTAATTTCCACCTTTAGAATTTTTTATTTTTATGTTCTAGTTATCGAATTAAAAACTTGTCTGTTGCCTCATATGGATAATCACACAAACTATACGATACAATTTTATTTAACCCTAAAAAGCCATTTCACACCCCCATTTTCACAGAAGCCGCGTAAAAAATGCGGTTGGGAAATTCACCCTTTGGAATCAGTATCAAAACTCCCAACCCAACCTGGGACGCAGACAGCCAGGGTTCCGCTGTAGGTGCAATCAAAAGCAAGATGCAGTCTGCAAGGTCTTGCTGGCCACACAATGTCCAGAGCACTAAGGCCGGTATAAATAGTCAGTACTCAAGATGCATCTCGGTCTCAAGACACGGTTCAGGCTCTGTGATTGGTTGGCTATCAAAATTTGGACCGATCACAGAGCCGAGCCGCGTCTTGAGACCGGGTCGCATCTTAAGTACTAACTACTTATACGGGCCTTAGTTTCCAAGCAAATCCACACAATCTAGCGTTTGTTAGAAGCACTTGTTACGAAGGGCAATAATAGAAGCTGTTTTTACCGGTATCACACAAGATTAATGATTATTAACTTAATTCTCATATACATAGGTCTACCAGAATCTGATGGCTAATTTTGACAGCAGATTTTCAAAAAATATCCTTGATCATTGGATTGGATATATTTGCATGTTTCACAGAGAGAATCAGCCGCTATAAGGAAAAATAATCGGCCAAGTGCGAGTTGGACTCGCTCACGAAGGGTTCCGTACCGTTATAGAGCAAAAATAGGCAAAATATTGTGTTTTTTGTATGGGAGCCCCCTTGATTTTTAATTTTATTTTATTATTTTTATTAATTAATAAAGAACAAATATAATCAAGGACTTTGTGAAAATTTGAAGAGCCTACCTGTTACATTGATATCGAGCTAAAAAGGCCAAAAAAAAATACGTTTGTTGTATGGGAGCCCCCCTTAAAAATTAATAATGTTTTGTTTTTAGTATTTGTTGTTATAGCGGCAACAGATATACAAAATCTGTTAAAATTTCATAAGTCTAGCTATAGCGGTTCTTGAGATACAGCCTGGAGACAGAAGGACAGACGGACAGACGGAGAGACGGACTGACAGACAGACGGACAGACGGACAGACGGACAGACGGACAGACGGACAGACGGACAGACGGACAGACGGACAGACGGACAGACGGACAGACGGACAGACGGACAGACGGACAGACGGACAGACGGACAGACGGACAGACGGACAGACGGACAGACGGACAGACGGACAGACGGACAGACGGACAGACATCGAAATCTCAGTAATAGGGTCCCGTTTTTACCCTTTGGGTACGGAACCCTAAAAAGGATCAAAATATTTTATTCCAATTACCCCGGTATTGCTAGAGTATTGCTATTGCTTTTGCCATCAGATTCTGGTAGACCTATACATATCGCCATTATCAAGCGACGCCGCCAAACAGAAAGAACTCGCGTCTCGCGCGTACTTCACTCCGCTAGCGAGCCGCGGGTCACACGTAAGCCAATCAGCGTTGCGTTCTATTTTGTATTTCGAAACAGCTAATGCCATCTAGCGGCCGATGGCGCCAACTCCTCAAATTAAATGAACTTTGAGCCAATATTTGCGGAGTCAAAACAGCAGCCCCAACCAATCTATACATATTATAATAAAACTGTAGAAATGAAAATTCTGTAAATTAAAGATATTCAAAAAATAATAAGCGGGGGGTGTTAAGTACATCGTTATAGAAGCCAAAAATGTGGTTAGTTTTTTGTCTGTCTGTATGTTTGTTCCACTATCACACGAAAAGTACTGATCCAATTTGAATGCGATTTTCGCAGATACATTTGTCTTCTTCCAACTTAACATCTGGTGTATAAAAAAATCCCCCCACCTCTCTAACGGCCGTCCCCAATATTCAACCTATCTCTGGTTTGACATACGACCGATCGCAGCTAACATTGAATTGACATAAAATATATGTCTCTAATGTCTAATGAGAGCTATTCCTATCTCTAGTAGGGCAAAACCAGAGATAGATCAAATATTGGGAACGGCCGTAAGGGGACAAAAGAGGGGGTCAGATTTTTTATCAAACTTTTTTCTTTAACACGAAAACTACTGATCCGATTTGCATACGGTTTTCGCAGATATATTTGTCTTCTTCCAACTCAACATGGTGTATAAAATCCCCTCCCCCTCCACCCCTCCCTCTAAGGGGACCAAAGAGGGGGTCAGATTTTCTATCAAACTTTTTTCTTTGATGGACTTCATATTATTAACTGTGTTTTCCAACTTAACATCTGGTGTATAAAATTTTCCCCCCCACCCCTCTTAGGGGACAAAAGAGGGGGTGAGATTTTGTATCAACTGATGAAGTAGAAATACTTTAAATGGCAAAACAACGTTTGCCGGGATAGCTAGTATTACAATAATTTGAGGGCCTTAATGCTTCAACTCCCGAGCGGTCGATTTCGACCGCGATAACAATAGAATAACAATAGATTTCCAAGAATCCGCGATAAAACAAGATTAATTAATTATTATTATATATTATGTTATGTTTTATTAAATTTTTGATTTTATTTTAAACTATTTATAGAAAGTTAACGGTCCAACCACCCCATAATAGTTTTTCATACCTTTCTAGGGACTCTAGGGATAAGCGATTAAATTCAACAAACTATGTATCACAATGTCTTCTATAATTTCTAAAAATCCCTTCAATCTTATCGAATACGTAATACGAGCATAGACTAATGAAAATAATATCTAATACATTATACACAGATGATAGAACGCATCTCCCAAATTTCAAGTCATCAGTGGTCCTGGCTGTGCGTTGTTTCCACTTGTAAGTCATTCAGGACAAAGGATTTTATATAATTATATAAGTAGATATAACTGATTGTATCCTTACTTCCTTACTAATATTATAAATTGCAAAAGTGTGTCTGTCAGTCTGTTTGTCCGTCTGTCTCTCTGTTACCTTTCACACCTAAACCGCTGTACCGATTTTGCTGGGCATGGAGATACTTTGAGTCCCGGGAAAGGACATAGGATACTTTTTATCGAGATATACTTTTTATAAACGAATTTTGGCGTAACGGAGTTGCGGGCGTCATCTAGTTTTAAATAAATTGCTAAATTCGAATTTAAGTTATCCTTTAAAATACACCTCAAAACCTTAACATGTATATAGCTAGATGAATTTTTTGTTTAGATTCTTGGATTTTTGAACAAAGATGATACGTAAAAAAAGTAGAATCATTTGAAAGAAATCTTGAGTAAGTAACTGAAAATAAGAAGAAATAAATATATATAAAGTTACCATTCCGATCACGACATTGGTCTTCATATTCTACCGACATTGGTCTAGCGACCCATGCCGCCGCTGCTTTGTAGTGTCATAGAGCGAATTGAAACCTATAGCCTAGGTCTTAAAGAGGTATTTTATTTAAATTTTGTCTTTCTGCGCTTTCCGCGTTGATCGGGACAGTACCATTAGAGAAAATAAAAATATACAGGGTGTAACAAAACTAAGTGATAATACTTTAGGGTGTGTACGTGTTCCTTGTAGAGAGTTCACTGTGAAAGTAGCAGCGCTGAAAGACCAATTTTTTTTTTCACT
Organism: Cyaniris semiargus; assembly: GCA_905187585.1. Lineage (NCBI taxonomy): Eukaryota > Metazoa > Arthropoda > Insecta > Lepidoptera > Lycaenidae > Cyaniris > Cyaniris semiargus. Next base: position 9,246,670 of record LR994569.1, read on the forward strand.
TTTGTATGGGCAAGGGCCCGAGAGTCACGAGTTTCCCCATACAATACTTTTGTTTTCAGCGCTGCTACTTTCACAGTGAACTCTCTACACGGAACGGTTTTGTTACACCCTGTATATGTTATTACAACCTGTACAAAGGTATAGAATAGTGGATATTTTATTAGACAATAAAAACCAAGAGCTGTATTAATACCGTTTATTATCCAGTATAGGAGTAAACACTGCATGATACACATATCAAATAAACATACTATGTGTAAATATATGTCTCCGTGTTGGCACCAGATACACAGTATCTCAAAATGGACGCTAGGTACGAAAAAATTGTGATGGCCACATCCATACTATCGTTTGGAATATTTTTATCATTGTCGGCTCAGTAAAACCTTACGCCATGTCGCGGTCTGTCAAGAAATCTCTATTTTAGGCTGGTCGCAAACGCTCGCTTCCCGTATTCGGAATTCCGTGAGACTAGCGCAATCGTTCGTTTTTTTCACGCGCGAACGCGCCGGCATGCACTTGAAACGTACGCGCGGAATTCGTTTCGTACGGAGAAAAAGAAACGTGTGCGGCAGTTAATGTATTCTCTAGTGATTCCACGCATTAGGATTTCCGAATAAGGAAAACTAATTCGGAAATCGCATACGGAAAACGTGTGACTATTTCTAGACAGACAGCGGCGTAACGCGTCTACTGCAAGAGAGCGTTAGCTAGCTGTTTAAAATGACAGCAAAGTGATTAAAAACCAGCAACTTTTATTTTAAAAGTCGTTGTATAAATCAAGGAATAAATCAAAAACTTTTAAACGGGTGATAATTTTATGCGGAGCAAAATAAATTTCGCTGCTTACGCTCGCAAAAATAAATTACTGGGTGGAAGAAATTTATCAAAGAGATTTAAAGCTCATATTTATTTTTGTTGATAATTTTCTTGGGAAAATACGTGTGGCACTCGGGGACTGCCGCGGTAAAGCTATCACATAGCATTTTTTCTAGTCGCACGCACACAAACACCCTGCCGACGTCTGGCACCGCCGCACCGCCGCACCGCTGTGCCTGTCGGAGTGGGGGGGGGGGGGGTCTGTTAGGTTTTTTTCGTTACGGAATTCATTGATTCGGTCACCGTGCTCAAAGTCTGCGATAAAACCTATGCAAAATATTAATCATTTATGGCCCAAAATATGGATGTCACCGTCACAATATCATCAATATATACATGCACAGAGGTGCGGGGGCTGTCGTCTCTAATGAAAGAAACGTGTTCAGAACACTCGTCGAGAGAGAAAGAGAGAAAGGATCTCTATCTATAATTTATCTATCTATTCTGGGGCCTATCACAATATAAAACGATAACGAAGTTGGAAAAGATTAAAATTTGTGGGGTACCGCAATTTAGATCAGCCACGTAGATGTTCTGATGCATTTTTCCTGTATCTTTGTAATCGTTTCGATATTGTAATTCGTTTCAGCCCCAAATTCTACAGGATTCAAGGGATTTAGTGTTAGACATCGATATAGGTATCTCGCTATCTCTTTCCTCTTCATTTTCTCATCTTGTTGGCGTTTTATCCATAATATATCAAATAAGAAACGGTACAACTATGTTGTTTCAGGCTACAAACTTTGGGTGTAAGTAATTTCATCCAAATCAGTTCAGCGTCAAAGACAGTCAACAGCGAGATAGCTATGTCGCGTCGCATCGTGCTAGGAAGGCTGCTAGATAGAGGTTCTAATCTTAATAACCTATCGAATTCCGTTTGGACGGATAATTTTATCCACAGGTACACGAAATTATACATTTTCAATTGACCATAACTTTTAGACGGTACAAAAATACATTCCCTAACAACTAATTCAACTAATTCGTGTTGTATAACGTCGTATAACAATATATGACTGAGCACCCCGCACCTCGCTGGTATCACAATTCTTTACAACAATAACGATAACTCTGACAGGAAAGAAAGAAATGTAATGAGTGAAACGTTTAGCTTCCTCCTAGACCTTGTATATTCTGATTTGTTGTTTCAGATAACAAATTACTTTCACATCATCTCTTTGTGATATTATTGTGTCAGTTAAATATAGAAATGTTTCTGCTACTGATTCACTGACTGGAAGTGAAGGTAAGAATATGATTTCTACATGATTTTGATTTTGTTATGTTAATCAGCTGATTATCATGACAGTTATCTTACAGTATCTTTGTGTCAATCGGCTATTAAATACAGAGATACATACTCTCTGTCCCCTAACTTCAAAAGCCAAACGTTTTACTCATTCCGATCAAAGTGTAGCAGAGAAGAGACAGACATATCAGACAATAATGAGGGTAACCGAGATCAACAACAACTAGAACATTCAATAAAATATATCACTTACCTACAAGATTGTTGCAAAAATTGTGGTAGCAAATTCGTTACAAAAATCCGCACAGCGCGGATCTAAAATTGACATCGAAATTTACATGATAAGCTATGATACATCGAGTTGACATCTATATAAAATATATGGATATATGTCCCCTAGTACAATGCGCGAAGACGTGACATAGGTCAACATAATATTGGCTAAAGCGAGACAAACATTATAGATATATTAGTTGTCTCACGGTAGTATAGACTAGTCGTTTAATCTATTGGCAGTTTGGTAAAGCTATGTCACGTCGCCGCGTTTGTGCTAAGTGAACTTGACGAAATCCGCCATAAAATCTTAATCTTATATTCCGTTTCAAGTTATCTTACCTCGGAGTTGCTAGAGTGATCCTTATGTCGTTGACATAAAGGTCATATCGGAGGCAAAATAACTTTAAACGCTCTGTATATCTAACATCTCTAAACTTGGTGTTCTATACACTTCGATAACTCCACAGAATAAAAACTAACACGATATCAACAATTTGGCACATTTTCCTGTTTTAACTTCGATAGAGAGGAAGAAGTAGTGAAAAGTAACAACGGCCACGAATTTCTTGCAGAAATAAATAAAGTGATTCCTGATTTAAAAGATTAATACGATTTAACTAATCATACTGAAGTAAATCAACCGAAAGATGAAACATTTTCTGAAGGTGATTCGAGAATTTTTGATGATATTAAAAAAATGAAGCAAGTAAATTCGTGGCGTTCAAATATAGTCCGTAGGTAGCTACACATAACAGTTATATTAGAACAAATGATTATAGGAGCACTACTAGGATACATCGACACGTCTACGAGTAATTGAATCATTAAGATAGCATTAGGACGAAGCTTAGGACCTAGGAACTTAAAAGTACTGGGCGTGAATCTTTCATACCTAAGAGCAGACCTAAAATATAACCAGACAATTTGACTAGCATCATTCTTGATTCAACGTATGGTATTAAAATTGAATAGTAGCTTAAAAGATCTGATCAAAGGTAGATGACTAAAGTATTTTTTAACTTCTCGCTCTAAATTATGGTTCGTGAAAGGGATAGCTATATAATAGGTCTGATCTACCCTCGTTTAATAACATAATGGACATTATAGTATACATTAAACATCATAAGTTTCGAAGAACGCTCTCTGGTCTCACAGCAGCTTTCGATATGACAAGAATCAAGTCTTTTAAAAAACGTTGGGGTTTTATTCAATTTGATACTTCGTTGGCGACTGAGTTTATTAAAATATTACAAAAATATCTTATGTATTAAGAAGCTAACTTGGCGACATGACAAGACCATTATTTTCATTATTAAAAGCTTCTTCATATTTAAGATTAGTTTCTTCTAATTCTTCTACCTCATTGCACTTGTCATGTTCCCAAGTGTGTACAGTACAAGTTACAACATTCTTAATGTATTGTGGAACCTCGCATTAAATCATCGTTATTCGTTGCTATATTTTGATTGCTCTTATTGCTGATATACATTGATACTGTACCGCCATTATCATTGGATTCTGGTATACATTTTTGACAGTGATCGTAACTAAATCTAATGTCGGATGTATGGGAGTTGCTGTCATTGTCATCATCATCAAGTGTTCCAGCTTACAACCTTTCCACCCCATAGTATCCAACTGGATCCGCTACTTTATGGTAAATCAGCAACAGCTATTAAGAAGACATGTCATTAAGAAGTTGCACTTTATTCATACTATATCCATACCATCACCGCTGCGGCTAGCAGGGCTGCTAGGGGTCGTGTGACGTCACAGCCAGCGTGCAGCGCTCGCACGGCGTGGCGCGCGGGCGCGGGGGAGGGGGGCGGCCGGCGCGGGAACACCGCTACTGCGCCACCGTTGGACGCTGATACCACGCACCATACCTAGAGGAGAAGTGGAGAGTTTATCCTCGAAATTTGATGGAGAGATTGGATTGAATAGACTTGTGTCCGAAAGTATCGGAACGATTTTAGTGAAATTTAGCATAGATATAAATGAGACGAATAATTGCCAGATTACAAACGTAGGACCAACTCTAGTAGTCTTCTCAAATGACCAGCCTGTAACCTAGTCAAACTAGGAAACAACCTGTTCTTTGATCAAAGGAATCCCACGACCTCCGAGTCGAAAGCCAAGCTGAAAACCACTCCACCACAGGCTTCTATATTATGTATACAGTAATATCCATCTGCAGCCAGTACCTACATTTACCTCATCAGGCTCAGACAGGGCGATCGGCGCGCGCCCCACAGTGCTGGACGAGGTCGGGTACCAGGGCAGCAGGAGCCGCAGGGACATGTATACAGCAATATATATCTATAGTTCTGCCAGTACACTTACGTCATCAGGCTCAGGCAAAGCCAGCTGCGCGCGCCAGCAGTGCTGGGCGAGGTCGGGTACCAGGGCAGCAGGAGCCGCAGGGACATGTATACAGCAATAGATCTATCTATAGTTCTGCCAGTACACTCACCTCATCAGGCTCAGGCAGGGCGATCTGCGCGCGCCAGCAGTGCTGCGCGAGGTCGGGCACCAGGGCAGCAGGAGCCGCGCGGCCGCCGCGCACCCACACCACGCGCAGGTTGCGGCCGCACGCGCCGCACGTCAGCCGCCAACCCCCTGATATAGCTTCGGAGCTGATGGCGGTGGCCGTCGCGCCGCCTGATGGTTATGCAAGATATTCAGGCCATGTTCACATTGGCCAATTGGATTGATCTGTTTTATTTGTCCAGACGCATCGTTTGTTAAATTTTACACTTCACTAAAGACATTGGGTAGTTTTTTATTCTCCAATATCACTTTTTACATGCATGTATAATATAGATTATACATGTGAAATGTGCCTTTTGTAACGAAGCCTTGTGTAGTGTGCGTCTTACCTCCCTCCTATATAAGTTAGTGTAATTAGTTCTTAAGTTAGTTAATAAACATCTTTCGCGGTTACAACTCATCTTTTATTTGGACTCCCGAAGCCTTACATTGCTCTTGTGATAATCCATTATACAATTTAATTCCAGCAAATGTTCATTTAACACTATTCAACTATTACATTTTCTGTCTCTTTTTCTATCTATAACGTCATAATAATAATTATCACGATCATCATCATCAACATCATCACATCATCATTATCACATCGTCATCATCAACATCACTCACCAGTAACAGCCAGCGTGACTCTCTTCAGCTCCCTGAGTCGCTGCAGGTCTGGTGCGCGCGCGCCGACACACCGGTACTCACCACCCTCCTCGTATACCGCCTCTTTTATACCTACATGATAAAAGAAATTATGATGTAGGTGTAATAATATTATATTCCCATACCTATAAATGTTGTCCATAAGACGGAACGACATTATAAGAGACGAGATGTAAATGTTTCAAAATATCTACACTGAAAAGTGATGGCGAATTAAAAGCTTTGTTAAACACAAAGTAAGGCTACTTTCCCCGAACTACAGAAGCATAACTTTTGTAGTCATCTCATACCTTAAATACCATCGACGGAATTGAGACATCATGATGATGACCAAATGACGTAGGACCGCAGACTTACAAAACACCTCCTGTGTGTGTATGCCCACCTAGTACTCCATGCGCGTGATGCGAGCCGGCCGGCGCCCAGCTGTCGCTCGCGTTACCGACCACGCGCCGCCACCAACAACCCACGCTACCTGTATCGTCATCGTTATTGTCTGCATTATTAGTAACATCGTTATCATCATTTTTAGTTTCACCAACCTCAACAATATAATCAACACGATACAGATCTTCACTGTTGTATATTTTTCAAATTTATTTATTTCTTAAATAAAGTTTATTAATATATTTTTAAAGTTAGTTAGTTTTAGTTAGTACCTTATTTAATGTAAGCAATATAATATTATCTATCTACTTCTGTGATTTTATTCTCGTCATCTTCTACCAATATCTCAAAAATGATGTATTTCTTTTTTACAACTCTTTTTTAACCCATAATCAATACTTTTTATTACATTATCATTTTAATATCTTAATTCTATAATAATCTGCACCCCTTACATCTTCTACTCGCCTAATCTGTTATCATTATCTTCTTCTTTCCTAGTCCACTATCTCACCTTTAGGACAGTGGAGCTGCACGTTGCCCCCGAGCGGCACTTCCACCTTCTGTGTCTCTGGTTCCGGTTCTGGTTCCGCTTCCGTTGTGGGAGCCTCCTCTGATGCTAAAAAAAAGTTTTGCATCAGACTTTGCCTTTACGTTAACATCATTAAAATTACGAGTACTATCATAATATAAAGTCTGTCTTTCCAAGCAAACATTTAAAAACATCGTTACAGGCACCTATACTGTACTTGGCGAAACATGGCGGTAGCGGTCATTGACTCCCTGTCAAAAACTTGTCATTTTCTATAAAAAAGCCGCGATTGACAACATCTGACACTTCATTGTCAATCGCGGTTTATATAGAAAATGACAAGTTTTTGACAGGGAGTCAATGACCGCTACCGCCATGTTTCGCCGAGTGCAGTCGGTGTTATTTTCCTTCCCCGGGAAGTATGGTGATCATACTAAAATTTCATCAATTTCCATCGAGTTTTTCCTCATCATCATCACTCACCCAGCACATTCAAGTAGTACCCGATGCTGTAGTAGTCTGTGTCGGCCCACCGCGCCCGGCAGCGGTACCAGCCCGCGTGCGCCGCCCGCAGCGCCCCCCACCGCAGCGTCGCCGCCTCCCCCGCACCCCCCTCCTCCACCGGGGCCAGGGAACTGGTGTCAGAAATAGCCACTTCATTGCTATGTGGGAAACTTTAGCAGCTTCTTCTCTCAAGATTTGAGATCTTAAGCATGGATTCTCTGAAGTGTAAAGCCTTCTGATCAACTAACAAATGAGCTTCTTTCCACTTTTCAGAGGTTCGGAGAAATTAGTATGATCCGAAGCAAAGCCTGTAGGGTCTTCTGACACAAGGGATCTCCAGAAAGCCAAGATAGTAGCCAAAATATTCTGTAGATCTGTGTTAGCAATCAATGTCGATCAGATAGTCATGTTACGAAAGAAGACAGAAGAGAATACTATCATATCACAAGTATTGATAGTATTTCAGAGAGAAATGATTCATAGGCAGATGGCTGACCTTCTTAATTTAAGCGGGTTAAGCCGACAGAATATGAAGACTAACATTAAATTGAAACACGACCAAATGATATTTTGATGAACCCATTTCTTTGTTCGTTTATTGCCTGCTTCGTTCTATTGTTTATTTAAATGTGTGTTCTAATAATAATAATAATTGAAATTCTTTGTATTTATGGTACACGTCTACCAGTAACCCTAGCACGGCGACCAGTAGAAATGCGAAAGTATAGACAAACTGTGGACATAAACTTAAGGTGCCGTTCCGATCTTTACCGCGGCTAATCGCGACCGACAAAAATTCAATTAGAATGCCACTTTATGACAGACTATAGTATTATATGTCATAAAGTAGGATATTATTTGAATTTTTAGGACTATAGTCTGTCATAAAGTGGCATTTTAATTGAATTTTTCGGAACAAAAAAAGATCGGAACGGCACCTTAAGTTTATCTCCACAGTTTGTCTATACTTTCGCATTTCCACTGGTCGCCGTGCTAGGGCTACAGGTAATCATAAACTTGATAAGGTGTCCATTTGGTATTAACCTGTGTTCACATAACAAGGCATTCTGTCTGCAAAAATACAAGTTGCAAAGTTGGTATACTCACACGGGCGCCCGGTCGTGTCTGGTCCAAGCGGCGCGCGCGGGCGGGTTGGCGTCGACGTCGCAGCGCAGCGCCGCCGCCCCGCCAGCCCACAGCGCCACGCCGAAACCCGGCCAGCGGGAGATGACGAACGACGGCGGGTCTGTGAGAGAGAGATTGATAGAGTGGGGGAGCAGGACAGAAACACGGCCAGCAAGATATTATCATGATGCTGGAGAGAGACGGATAGAGTGGGGGAAAGAGACACCGGCCAGCGCGAGATGACGAACGATAGCGGGTCTGTGGGAGAGAGATAGATAGAGTGAGGGATTAGGACAGAAACATAGCCAGCGCGAGATGACGAACGACGGCAGGTCTGCGAGAGAGAGATAGATAGAGTGGGAGGCGGGACAGAAACATGGTCAGCTGGAGATGCCGGACGATGGTGGATCTATAGGAGATGAGAGAACAGAAGCATAATCACAAAAAACTGTGGCTAAGTTGCAGCAGTAGCAGTTTTCGGAGACATTTGTACAGTTTTCGTAGACCTTAGTATAGTTTTCGTAGCACAATGACGATCTCGCTCGGTCGGAAGATCTTCTTTTGCGGCCACCATCTCGTTTCCCCACAGTTTTAAAAATACATTTCAACTGAGAACCTACGGTACAATCTGTATAAATAAAAATGAATTTTCTATTTTGTTAGTTTTGCTGAAACTCGAGAACGGCTAAACCTTTGGCTTACATGAAATATATATTTAATATATATAACATTGGTCTTGAAATATTCGTGGAAGTTCAGGGAAGGTTTTTTTTTTTATGAAATAAGGGGGCAAACGAGCAAACGGGTCACCTGATGGAAAGCAACTTCCATCGCCCATGGACACTCGTAGCATCAGAAGAGCTGCAGGTGCGTTGCCGGCCTTTGAAGTAATAGGGTAGGGGAGGGTAGGGAAGGGAATAGGGGAGGTTAGGGAAGGAAACAGGGGAGGGAAGGGAAAAGGGTAGGGGATTGGGCCTCCAGTAAACTCACTCACTCGGCGAAACACAGCGCAAGCGCTGTTTCACGCCGGTTTTCTGTGAGCCTGTGGTATTTCTCCGGTCGAGCCGGCCCATTCATGCCGAAGCATGGCTCTCCCAATTTTTATATTAAGAAGGAAGAAAAACGAAGTTTCCGGGACCTGTAGTTTGGAATTTCATATTAGGGTGTACTCACATGTGACGTGTATCTGCAGCTTGGCGGTGCTGTCGCGCGGCGCGGCGGCGGAGCGTTGTCGCGCGGTGCACAGCAGCGTCGCGTTGTGCAGCTCGCGCGCCGCCGTCAGAGACACGCGGGAGAACGATACACCCTCTATAGAAGATAAAAGATGATTTTGTTTGACTAAATGACGTCCGGCATCTTCGTTGCGTCAAAATTAATTTATCGCGGGGGAACCGTACATTTTTCCGGTAACAGACAAACACACTTTCGCATATTTTATAGTATTAAGTATAAATTGACAGAAAAATTGACGCAATAACGACAATGAAGATTAGCAAAAAGACATTCAGAGCCCCCGCAGACTACAGACTTTCTATCGGCCGATAGTTTGGTCGGGCTAAAGACTCCCCACTCACAGGCGCGTTATTATCGGTCGATAATATCGCATACGTTATTGCGATATCTGTTTTCAGTACATTTCGTATTAGGATGGTCATGTAGTTACACACTGCTGCGATAATAACGCCGCAATGGAAGTAGGAACAGATATCGCAATAACGCATGCGATATTATCGACCGATAATAACGCGCCTGTGTGGGGCTTTATAATCAGTATGAAGATGTATGCAAGTCCGCATACTACAACGATTTGGTATCGGCCGATAATTAAGTTTGATGGGCTAAACGATTGCCTTCAAACTTAACTATCGGCAAACTGTCGGCCGATGCTTAATCAGTACGACGTTCTTCCACGCGCGCACATGTCGCCGATTGTTTGGTCGGCCGACTCGGCAGAAATCCGAATCGTGTAAAATTTTCCATTCAAAAATTTATCGCTGTGAACCGTGCGAGAGCAATCGGCCGACTGTTCTAGTCTGCGCACTCACCACCAACCCAACTGTTTAGTTGGCGTAGTGTGCGCGCTAACAGCCCAACCCGACCAAACTATCGGCCGATAGAAAGTCTGCAGTCTGCAGGGGCTCTTAAAATAAATGCTACCTGCTAAATAAATAGCCATAACAATTGCCAACATGATTGAGAAGCTTTCTATGTACAATCAACGCCGATGATACTCAATCACAAACGAATATACCCCTCTAATTTTTGGGCCATCATGGACCAACACTAAGGCATCACTAAGAGAAACTTGTCAATTTCAAACCATACTTTTGTTTTCAATCCTGGTAGTCGTGAAACCATCCTTGTAGCACGTCTACTCATCGACGCTGTAGTTGGTGGGGTTGGTGCGCAGGTAGGGCTTGTGGTCGAGGGTGGGCTCCAGCGCTAGCGATCGCCATGACAGCTCCGGTGGTGGCACCTGGGTGACAGTAAGAGTATCCTTGCAGGCCTGCTACTCACCGACGCTGTAGTTGGTGGGGTTGGTGCGCAGGTAGGGCTTGTGGTCGAGGGTGGGCTCCAGCGCCATCAAACGCCATGACAGCTCCGGTGGTGGCACCCCACCTGGGTGACAATGGTAAATGGTGCTGTAAATTGTATAACCCTCAAGGTCGCTCGGCAGAAGCGAAAGGGGAAAAGGCTATTCTTTTTTGTACTGTGTTCATGCTTAACCTACTGCAGTTGCTTGCTTTGCCAAGGTATTGACGCTCGATGTAAAAGAGAAAAATCATCTTGAAGGCCACGCACAAATTTAAGGTCGCTCTACAATAATGGAAGTTTGTCCCTTCCGTCTGTGAATATATTCACTTCTACTGTGCTAAGCTTGCTATAACATTGTTTGTGATATTACTGTTTTTCTTATTTTTCTTAAACCTATGCTGTCCCACTGCTGGGCAAAGGCCTCCCCAAGATCTTCCATTATGCTCGCTCCTTATTAATTGTTGTTCTGTATTTGTTTTATTTTGTTCTTATGTTATGATACTCACCCTCAGCTACGCATCTGACGACCAGCTCTGCCCTGTCTCTGACCGGCACCCAGGTGTTACCGGCGTCCAGACGACGACCGTCCACCGCCAAGTAGACTGACCGCACCGGTTCTGAAGGAGAAAGAAGATCAGAGAAGGTGTAGGAGAGAATGGGATAGAACATAGATGAAATGGTAATTTATGATTGACCTTCAAGTGAATTATGATCTCCTAGTCTAGTCTCACCGCACCGCTTCTTAAAGCAAACAAAATACAGGCGAGATGACTATACTGTTTATAAAATGACTTTCAAGTGTGTTATGATGTCCTAGTCTCACCACTTTTAAACCTAGTTAGTTTGAAGATAGGATTCTTGAACATTCTTTTTTTCGAGCACCTATTTCATAGTAAATCCAACCCAACTCCTAATCTTCTAGTACCGTACCATATATCATCAATCTAGTGGGTTCCCCGCTGACAGCTCTCCCGCTGCCATCCCTGCCTGTGCAGCGCCAGCGGCCGGCGTGGTGACGCGTCGCCCGCCCCACCACCAGCGCGATGCCGTCGCGGTAGACGCCGTCAGCTCCGGGGGATGTGGGGAGGTTCATTTGCTGGAGAAGAAAGCTTAGTTGAGTCACAGAATATATAATAGTATGGTTGAGTTTTGCACCAATGGGTAATGCTATATTAAATTATGTCTTCTCTTTCTTACGTATAAAGCATGAAAGAGATAATGTCAAAAAGTTCTGGGTTTATAAAATTCAGTTTAACGCAAGTTAGCCAATAATCAGTTGCCTATTTTATACTTCTCAGGCTGTTTTGTGTGCCTGGTACTTTCTTCCTCGGTCGTGTAGATAAAATATTATAAATAATAAACCGTTCGCGTTAGAAGGTTCTGAAACCTCGGTTATTTAATATATTTGCCGCTATGTAGCCTTAGCGTCTATCGTGTCAAACTGCTGTCATAATATATCACGATATAGCTGTCATATGTCACGATAATATGCCTATTTGACACGATAGACTGTAAGGCTAGATAGCGTTGCCCGGCGTTGCAAAGCGTTTGCATCGTACACAATATAATATCTGTGCGCCTAGTACCTATTCTACCGCTATTGCTCACTCAACTCTGTGCGCTTAGTACCACGTTGTATCTTTATTGCTCACACATCTCTGCACGCCTGGTACCCACCTCATTATCCCGGTACCATCGCACGTTGCTGACGTTGGCGACATCGCACGGCAGCCGCGCGGCAGCATGGGGCTCCACCAGCAGCTCACGCTCTCGCTTCTGTTGCTGTTGACAACAAACAGAGTTAATACAGGCCGCGCATAACGTTAAGGGCCTGTTTCACCACTTCCTGATAAGTGCCGGATAGGCTATCCACACCTTATCTGACAGATAGAGTATGGAGCATTTGTTAGATAGGTACGTTGTGGATAGCCTATCCGGCACTTATCAGAAAGTGGTGAAACAGCCCCTAAGTTCGCTAAACTAACAAGCAAGTTGTCCGCAGCTTTGTAGAGCACAAATTAAATAATAACGCGGAAACCGTACATTTTTCGGGATACAAGGAGTCCTAAGTCCTTTCCGGATCTCAAAGTATCGTCATATTAAATTTTATCAAAATCGGTCCAGCCGTTTTGGAGGATAAGTACATACCAGGATACATTTGAAAATACAGTAAAACGAGAACATTGTGTACATTTTGATTGAATAATAATACAGAGGTTTTCAAAGTGTGCGCCGTGGAAAGGCGCCGTGAGTCGATCCTCCATCATTATCCAAAACCACAAATATTATAAAATTATAACTTAAAAGTTAAATATTATCATTGACCTGCTTAACCTTTAATCATTATTAAAGTATTTAGTAGTATTTAATATTTATTTATGTATCTTTTTCTAATAGCTAGGTAGAGTAGGGCGCCGTGACAAAATATTGCGACATGTAACTGCGCCGCAGGCTTAAAAAGATTGGGAACCCCTGATATAATACAATATTATGATGTAACGTGACGCAGAAATTCAGAACTTGCGCAGGATCGTACTCCGACTAAAAGTACATTTTGTCGGAGTATAATCCATAGATAATACAGTATATATACTGAGATAGATGAGACACAAGCAGAAGTATAGGTAAGATTATTGAACTCGACGTATGATGGCGCTTTGACATGTAATGTAGCAGCGCCATCTAGTTGAGTGGTACTTAGTATTCCTGGGGGTCAACTAGATGGCGTTTTTGATAATAAACAGCGACATCTACCGGATTTAAATAATAATTTTGATACAAAAATTAATGGCCTGGATTCACTTTGATTAGTGCAAGTGCAGGTGATTAGTAAAGACGATTTATAGTGATTTAGAGAAACTAATGGACTTGCCATTTATCTCCAAATCACAAATCATCTGCACTACTCACTTGCACTCGCACTAATCAAAGTGAATCCAGGCCATTAGAGGCAATAAAACAGTACAATATTTTGTTTACTTTATTTTATTAACAACCAAATCAAATAAGAAAATAATACTGTAGTCTGTAACTGAACTTTTCAGTAATTTTTGAATTGTCCTTTTGGTTGGTGAAACCTGAAAGAAATTATACAAATTTTAATACCTAGCAATATTTTGAAAGAATGTACACTGTTAAAAATGAATATAATTTGATTGCTAATTCTGTCATAATTGACCAAAAATTATCAGATTCATTTGCAATTTTTTACTGAACTAGGTTCAATATCATTTACTCATCTAGTGATTTATATATCTAACCTGGCATAGATTTATTTTTGTGTCTAGTAGTAATCTGTAGAAAATCACAGTGGATGTTGCATGTCCAGGGTGAGATGTAACTTCCTTCACTGGCTTCCACAGTAGGTTGCAATATTGAATATATTCAGTTTACTGTTGTCTATTTGCTCGTCTATTAACTGTAACAAAAACAAAATACTATGTTAGCGTTAAGCGTACACAGTAAGTAGTAACCCTGTGTAGGTTTTGTGTTCGGGAACTGTAATCTGTATTATCGGGCCACTTATAAATTGCCGGCGGGCCGCATGCGACCCGCGGCCGCGGGTTGGGGATAGCTGATTTACATAAAGGTTTATTTTACTTACCTCCTTCGTCACATCCAAAATAACAGTGAAGTCAGGGGCTCAGACAAAATAAAAGGTCTGAGGTCACGGGTATATCGGTATCTTCGAAGTTCGACATGATTTCGAAATTTCAAACGAAGCTTGCGTCGATCGGTTTGATTACAGGAACTATCGGATACCAGTTTAGAGGACCAGTTGGTCTCTCTAAGAGTTCACTAGAGGTCGGAGGAGTAAAGAGTAAAACTCGATTTACTGTGGTGAACTGGATTGATTTATTTACAAATTGAGCTGCTTTTATACAAAAAATGAGATTATTATTATTATTACAGAATGTACAGAAAGTTAAAAGGTTGATTTTCATTGGCTATTACATTTAGAAAGGGATATAAAGAAAGAGATAAACATTAACAAAAATTGGAAAGAGAAAAAAATAGAATAAGAAATATTTACAACATTATTACAGATTGTTTCTCATTGGCTGCGCGGGAGAATCACTGCGCCGCGGTCCGCGGCGCTGTCGTCGCTCGAGTATAAATATGGGCTCTCGCGCCCCGCGAGTTTAGTTCGCGTGCGCGCTGCATACCGACGTCGTCTCGTTGTCGCTCGCCGCCGCGCCGGTAATAATAGTAGTGCCGCCATTTTGTGAAGATGTAATGAAGCTCTACAAACGCCATGAAGTCTGTAGCTACGCTGCGAAGATTCCTCGCTCAACGTAGCCTCGATGTGAAGACGCGTAGTGAAGTGTTGCGAAGAATTCTTATTAGAAAAACGCCCTTTTCAGGGCCGGTTCATGTCCGGTGCACATGCACTTAATATTACACGGACAGGCCGCCTCCGTGGCGGTTATTGTTTCTTTTGTCATGTATACGAACGTGCGTTCTTTGCAGAACGATTTTCTTCTGTGTTTCAATCTTCTACGAACGCATACAAAGACGGCGGGCGCTCTTTTCAGAGCGTAGTTATCTTTGTTTCAATCGGCGACGAACGTACTGCTACACCAGTTACCACTAAACAAGTTATCACAAGCCGCGCGAAGTCAGAAACAATAAGAAGAAAGTAACTAAAAACCACAATAACAAAAAACAAACTTTAAACTGTGAAAATTTTCTTCAACGGATGAAAGATAAATATAAGACTACATTGGATAAACGTCAATACGTAATTTGTCTATTTTGCCATCTAGTGGCATTTAGAGGTATCAACGGAAAAAAGTTTGTTGTATTATTTGTAAGATGGCAGCACGCTCCATACAAATATTTTTTTTACCAACAATGTACTATGTGTCACCCCCATGGTACAATCTATCCCGGGACTCAAAGCATCTCTATACCGAACATCAACAAAATCAGTTCAGCCGTTTAGGCGTGAAGAGGTAACAGACAGACAGATTTTCAAAACAACATAAACCTTAAAACGCAAGTAACCCTCTTAACTTTGAAACAATAATAATATAATTAAATTAGAAACATAAAATTAGAATTCTTTAATCTTTTTGTGTATCTTCAAGCCAGCTGGGTTTAACGAGCAAAAGATGGCTGTCATTAGACGGGTTTTGAAATAAACTGCTCTGATATTAGAGGTCGTATTATTTTATTGTTATTGCTTATTGCTTAAGCGAAAATCTATAAGGCCTAGCTGAGAATGTGTGTTTGTATGTGTATAACTAGATCATGCCCGCTACTCCGTTGTGTCAAAACTTGTTTATCGCGCGGGAACCGTACATTTTTCCGGGATAAAAAGTATCCTAAAGGCCGGCAACGCACCTGCAGCTCTTCTGATGTTGCGACATGGGCGACGGTAGTTGCTTACCAACAGGTGACCCGTTTGCTCGTTTGCCCCCTTATTTTATAAAATAAAACCTATGTCCTTCCCCGGAACTCAACGTATCTCCATACCAAATATGAGCAAATTCGGTTTTACGGTTTGGGCGTGAAAAGGTAACAGACAGACAGACAAACAGACAAATAGACAAACAGACACACCTTCGCATGTGTGTTTGTGTGTGTAATGTTTATAAAGGCGAAGATGTTGGGCCATGTTGGATGACCATGATTGACAAGATGAACCGTACATTTTCTGCAATTTCATTTTTGTTCTTTCCCGTCCCTCAAAGTATTTAAAAGTACGATTCAACGATTTAAGCGTGAAGAGGTAAAAGACAGAGGACACGGTAGTGTCCCCGCCGAGACGAGCCAAGCGAAGCGCAAGGGCACTACCTACCTTTTCTCGATACTTTAGATTTTATTGATATCTAAAATACTTACGCCGAAATTTGGTTACGCCGTAAAATAAGTTTAGTAGGGGTAGGTAATGGAAGTTTAAATATGAGACTTTCACCAATCTTATGAATTAGGACATAAAAGTTTACACGGGATAGACATTAACTAAAAACCTCTTAATTAAAAATATAAAAAAGACTAAAAGACTGCCTAGCAAGTACCAACTTACAAAAAGGACTGAAATCCCACCAAAAACATTTCATGTAAAATGTTACCTCGACGACCACAAAAGGTTTTCCCTGTGAAAAAGACATCAGATCTAATGTGGAGCCAAGCTTCTGAATATATACGGCCTAACTCTATCGACCCTAACTCCAACAAATTCTACATATCAGTAAGTATATGTATGGCTTGGCTGTTTCGTTACTTACTTTAGATCAGAAACTAAATATTCGTCTCACCTCCACGACAGTAGCGAAACAGCGAAGCCATACATACTTACTGATATGTAGAATTTGTTGGAGTTAGGGTCGATAAAGTTAGGCCGTGTGTATTCAGAAGCTTGGCTCCACATTAGATCTGATGTCTTTTTCACAGGGCAAACCTTTTGTGGTCGTCGAGGTAACATTTTACATGAAATGTTTTTGGTGGGATTTAAAAGTAAGTTCAACGGCTTAAGCGTGAAGAGGTAACAGACAGATATACAGCGCTTTAGCAGCGCTGAAAGAGCATTTTTTGTGATTTGTTGGTGTAGGTATGTGCAAAACTCATAACGCTAGGGGCGCTTGCCCATAGTATGGTATGGTAAGAGCAAAATTGCATTTTGCTGTTTCAGCGCTGCTACTTTTATAGTAAACTCTAAACAAGGGACACGTACACTTTGATTACTTTCTTTGTTAAAGTTATCAACTTCTCAACTTCTCTAATACATCTTAAGTCGTTCTTATTTCCTTTTGTTCAGTACTTACAAAATAGGTTTACTAAAATGTGGGTCGATTCTGCTAAATTATTAATATCTTATCTTATTATTAATATTTTAAATGCGAAAGTGTGTCTGTCTGTTACCTCTTCACAGCTAATTTAGATGAAATTTGGTACGGAGATACTTTGAGGGACGGGAAAGGACATAATTAGATTAGTTTGCGTTGCGGAAAAATGTACGGTTCCCGCACAATAAACGTATTTTGGCGCAAAAAGCAGGCGTTCTTTAAAAAAGTTCTTTAAAAAGACGACCTTTTGACCTTTGACTTTCGACATCTCTATACATTACATCGATGTCACCGTAATGCTGTAATTAATTTGACCCCTAACCCCCAACCCCCACTCCCCACAAAACCCCCACAAACCCCCATGGATGGACGCACTGTCTCTACGGCATAAAGTTTTTTAATTACCCGATCTGTTAGACGTAGGCGGTTGTATTTTTAATTTAACTTGTTACATGATTTTTGGCGTTTTACAGGAGTGCGCATTAATCAGAAGGATTATGTTTTTATATTATTTTACGAGTATTTACAAAAGTATGTATGTATAGAATGTTTAGTTGTTGGCACGCTCTGTAGCCTGAATGAATTGATTTTATCTAGAGTTGTGTGTGTGTGTGTGTGTGTGTGTGAGATTCGTGTTTGATGTAAGAGTGACACTGGGTATACAAAAAGCACTGACCTCCATTATACAAGTACGCTGGACCTATGATACCCACTTTTTTTCTGTGCCTATTTGAAGCGGAACCAGCGCCCCCAGTGAGAGGGAAGAGAACTAAATTTGACGTAACTTGCAAATGGCCGCTTAATCGTTATTGGTTGTCATCACTAGTATTAGTTCCAAATACTCCCACTACTGCTATCAGTGCCAATATGGCGACTTTCAAACGTCATTTTTACGTCCGTGAGTAATTTGTATTCTGTGTTTTTAGGTCAAATTTAGTTCCTATCACTCACATTGGGGGAAGCTGATTCCGCTTCAAATAGGCACAAAAAATAGCTGTCATTTCAAAGGGTATCATTAGTCCAGCGTACTTGTATAATGGAGGTCAGTGACAAAAAGAGAGGTGTTATAAGTTTGACGTGTCTGTCTGTCTGTGCGTATATGTGTATGTCTGTAGGTGGCATCGTAGCATACAAGAGGGTGGGCCGATTCTGACGCTTTTCAACTTCTCATTTTCAGCTTTTTCTCTCTCACTAACTCGCATCATTTTGAACGACTAAGGCGATCAAAAGCCAACTAATAATATCTGTCATCTCTTTCACTCTTTGAAACTTCCATAATTTCAACCTATCGAATCATCACAAGCGTAATTTTGGCGGAACATCTAGTAAGCTAGTTTGCATAGTCGCTTTCTCTTTTTTGCCATTTCCTCTCTCTCTCACCCACCTGCACGGGTCTCTCTCTCCTGCTCTCTCTCTGCTCTCTGGGCTCGTCGCTCATGACGGGCGCCGGTCGTATAACGAAGGCGTCGACTCTCGACGAAGCCCGAGGGCCGGGGGCTGCGCCGGCGTCCCCGATGGCGTCCCGGACTGCGCCCCGGATGTTGAGGATAGTGTCTCCTGTCTTGATGCGGCGAGTCTGTGGTGATAATGTGGCCTTAGAGGAGCAGCGCAAAAAGTTCTCTAGGTGATCCTGAGTGGAGATACCAGGGTAACAGGAGTATTAAGGCCAATAAATGAATATCAGAAAACTGGTAGGAAGCCATTTCAGGATGTTGAACGAAGATACCAGGTTAACATAAGTATTAAGGCAGAGCTGTGGTGATAATTTGTGTTTTTCAGAAAACTGTCAGGAAAAGTGTCCATGGGTTGTAGGGAGAACTTGAGAGAAGATACTTAAGGTACAAGTTGGAACCGAGCGACACGTCGCAACTGCAGACGACGTGTCGTCGCGACACTACTGGTTTCTATGTATTTCTATGAATAAGTATCGCTACCTTCATGCCGCTAGCTAGCTGCGCAGGGTATTTCATAGAAATACATAGAAACCAGTAGTGTCGCGACGACACGTCGTCTGCAGTTGCGACGTGTCGCTCGGTTCCAACTTGTACCTTAAGGCTAAAGGCATCATAAAAGCAATAGAGTGTTTGAACCGGCGGCTTCCGAGAGATGATAATAGTGAGAGAATAATAATACCGAACTGTTTAGACGAAAAAATGTTAATTATTATGGGCATTATTAGCCTTTGGAAATGACTAGACTAGACGGCCACATCTTCTGAAGAAACCGGCTTCTGAGATGGTGAGTTAGTGAGAGAGAAAATATTTGGAATGTTATTATTTATTTTTAACCCCTAACGAAAACACAGGGGTGTTATATGTTTTGCGTGACTGTATGTTTCTCTGTGTATGTCTGTGGCAACTGGCATCGTAGCATATCCTAACGAGTGGACCGATTTCGATTTAGTTTCTAGTTTGAAAGCTGACATAATCGAGAGTATTCTAATAATAAGAATTCATCATCATCAAAATCTGGTAAAATAACAGGCTATTATAAAGTAAAGTCTTAAAAAAATAAGGTGTAAAGTACCAGGCAAACAGCAATAAACACTAAACAGTAACCCTCACAAAAACTCCGCGAAAAAGCGCATTATCCGCCGTTAAAAACAGCTCATAATATAATATGTGCATACAACAGCTGGTGCCGACGGGCCGAGAGAACAGGGTTGCCAATTTTATAAAATTCTTTAAAAAATACCTTATTTTGGGAAAAATATATATTCAACTATTGAGATAGTATCTATTGTTATTTGTTAACTAGAAGTTACGCAAGGCTCCGCCCCGCGATAAAAGTATCCTATGTCCTTCCCCATAGTCTACGCTATATCTATGGCAATTTTTTTTAAAATTTGCCCAGTAATTTCAGAGCCTATTCGACACAAATAAACTTTTCCTCTTCATAAGATTAGTAATGATTTTTTCTCACCTCCGGGCGGAAAACGTCAACTTTCTTCCCGCTGCGCTTACCGATGTTGCCGTTTTCCGCCTCCGTCAATGAGAAAAATAGTATACGCACCATGGGCAGGAAAATAAGAAAGCCTCAGATCACATGTTTGTTGAACTCGGCTTCGCCTCGGCCAACAATACATGTGATCTGAGACATTTCTTATTTTCCTGCCCTAGGTGCGTAATGTACTATTCTTCTTAATGTTTTTATTTTATATCTTACCATGTATTTGACCCATATTATATGCTCAAACTTACTTCGCGACAGAAACTAAATCAACCTTATATCGACCTCAACTGACAAACTTACCATAGAATATATTATCAAAAGAAGATTATAATAATGTTGTGAAAAATACAAAAAAATCTTATTACAATCATATTTTTAATCATAAAATTCTCTCCCTTTTCCCCACATACTCACCAATCCCCAATCTTAACTCTTAACTTAAGTTTAAGGGAATTCCCCACGTATTGGCAACCCTGTAACTGGGAAATCCCCCCACTCCCGGGACAAGTGTGAGCGGCGCTGTCGGGCACACGTGCCGCTGACGCCGGTACTAGGCGATCATAATACGAGAAAGATTCGCTCGTTTATAACTCTGTGATGAATATTTTTACGGAGTGGTATAAGTTTGGGTGTGACGTTCTAGGTTATAAACAGCAGCCGTATCACGTATCTTGCGAGAGCAATGCGATAGCAATTATTGCGCGATAATTGCTCTAAAATCGCAATTTCGTATCACGTATCAGCCAAAACAATACGATTGCAATCGATCGCTATACATGATTATACCATTGTTTTTTTATACCCAGCAATCGATCGCGCGATTATTGCTAGTGGATTGTTGATCACTATTTTTACGTGACAGCCCAGCCGACGAGCCGATTTTAATAAAGTTTGGAAACTTACGTGAGACATTTAGACATTCTGTGAATAATGGTATCCTAATCAAAAATTTGTAAGTCGAAGGAAGCGTAGCTGTCTCTATATATATTGTATTATCTATGCGTAGCTGGCTTTCTACCGTACGGCGAAAATGTACGCCTGCTGTTTCGTTTTCACTTCTGCCAGTACTTTTAGAGTGCAACCGCGTTGTTTTATGTTTACACTAGATGACGCCCGCAACTCCGTTGCGCCAAAATTCGTTCATCGCGTGGAAACCGTACATTTTTCCGCAACAAAAACTATCATATGTACTTTCCCGGGGCACTAAGTATCTGCATACGAAATTTCATCTCATTCGGTTTAGGTGTTTAAGCGTGAAGAGGTAACAGACAGACAGACAGTCAGTCACACTTTCGCATTTATAATATTAGTGTGGATATAGATCAAAATGAATTGAAACGAAATATACGCAAGAATGTTGGAGTTAATATAACTCCTATTCTGTATAAAACGACCAAAAGCTACGTTTTTAATTAACGACGTCGCTAAGTGTCCTAATCTGTCCTCAAACGAGTACAAATTAAGAAAAAGGAAGTTGCCCGAACAAAAATGGCCGAAATGGACAGAAGTTAGTGATTCAATTACTTTTATTTTCGTCCATCGTTTTATTTTTAAAGGCGACTTATATTAGGCCGGATTTATATGCGCCTGAACGCGCGGTTTGACTACACCGCGAGATCACAAGCAATTGTATATAAATAATCCTAACATTTTATACGTGGGAGAGCCATGCTTCGGCACGAATGGGCCGGCTCGACCGGATAAATACCACGTTCTCACAGAAAACCGGCGTGAAACAGCGCTTGCGCTGTGTTTCGCCGAGTGAGTGAGTTTACCAGAGGCCCAATCCCCTACCCTATTCCCTTCCTTTCCCTCCCCTATTACCCTATTCCCTCTTACCGGCCGGCAACGCACCTGCAGCTCTTCTGATGCTGCGAGTGTCCATGGGCGACGGAAGTTGCTTTCCATCAGGTGACCCGTTTGCTCGTTTGCCCCCTTATTTCATAAAAAAAAAATTGATGTCTCTGATTGCATCCATTAATGTTACAATGTCAACAATTACCTTAGTCTTGTCCCAGTCCTGTCCAGCACTCCTCTTAGTTCTGTCAGCGTCCTCCTCATCACCTCCTAGAATCTCTCTCAGAACCTCCTCGCTAATGTTCATCTCTCCGTTATATTCTTCTTTCTCTTCTACCTCTACTTTCGCTAGTAAATCCTCTATACTGTCATTTTGCTGTATTTCTACTCTATCATCTTTTATATCTTCTAACGTTTCTCCCTTCTGCTGTTGATCTGTCTGTATATCTCTATTCTCGTTCTCTACTCTAGCATTCGGTAAATCTTCTACTCTATCTCCTTTATCTAAAATATCTTTAACATCTAATCTTTCAGTCACAATATAATTTTCGTTGATAGGTATCTCGTTAGTCTTATCATCAGGTAGAGAGGTTTCGTCGGGTGTGACAAGGATGCCGCTATCTTCTATGCTCGTCTCAGGATCAGTCTGGATTTCTATAGACTCATCCTCAGTATCAAAGAAAGGTTGGAATTTTTTGTCTATAAGTTCGATTTGGTCTGGTTGATTTTGAAGTGTGTCTGGATCTAAATTGCCGGGATTATCTACAAGTGCTATAAGGTTGGGATTGTCTTCAAGTGCATCTGTGTCGGTTACGTCATTTGGAAATTTATGTAGCGTACCATCTTTATCTTCTGCGTCCCTAGTAGCTTTCTGAGGATCATCTACGATTCTGGTTACTTGAATAACAGTGTCGTCGTTTTTGGGAAAGATGTCATCTTCTGTGTTCCTGGTAGCTTGATAAAGAATATCAGTTTGAGGGAAAGTATCATCTTCTACATTCTTAGTGTTAGGGTAGAGGGTATCATCTGCGTTCCTAGCTTCATAGAGAGTATTGGTTTGAGGGAAGGTATCATCTGTGTTCCTAGTATCTTGATAGAGAGTCTGGGGGTCTGCGCTTCTGGTGTTGGGGTAGAGGGTGTTTTGTAGTGGGGGGTAGAGGGGGGCGTCGCGGAGGAGCTCGGCGGCGTCGAGTGACAGCGCCCGCTCGGAGCTGCTGCGCTCACATAGCGCGGGAAGAAAGCCTGCGAACAAGAGGAATGGTGTTAGAACTGTTGTGTGCTTATGTTAGCCTAGTACAAGAGACAAATTTTCAGTAATAAAACGTCAAAAGTCAGTAAAAAAATTCAAAATTTAATTTGCGACTACAGATAAAATCCCAATCTCAACAAAGACTATGATCATTGTGTCCAGTTCTAAACTTCTGGGTTTTTACTAGGAGAAATTTACTCCTAAATACAAGCAACTGGAAAGTTTCAATAGTGCTAAGTGCCTGAAGCGCACTTTTTCAGCTGATTTTATTTCAAGACTCAAAGCCAAACTTGTCAGACTCTATACAGAGACTACGAAACATACACACACCCACATATCTGTATACATATTGTGTATGCATGTGTGGGACGTGGGTAGGTATATAATACACATTTCTCTGTACATACATTTATACATAAAACGTTAAACTTTTCCACATCCCTCTCAATACTCCAACTCGGCGATGTTACATAACTTCATCGGGGAAGGTCGCGGGACTCAAACGCACTCAAACTCACAAACTTAAATTAGCCAAAGAGGGGAGAGCCAAGCACGAGCCGAGCTAATGTAAGACGGGTTCAGTATAAAATGTAAAATTAGAAGAGTTCCCATTGATTTTTATACACCAGATTTTGAGTTGGAAGAAGACAAACATATCTGCGAAAACCGTATGCAAATCGGATCAGTAGTTTTCGTGTTAAAGCAAAAGTCTTATACAAAATCTGACCCCCTCTTTCGTCCCTTTAGAGGGGTGGGGGGAAAAATTTTTATACACCAGATGTTAAGTTGGAAGAAGACAAATATATCTGCGAAAACCGCATTCAAATCGGATCAGTAGTTTTCGTGTGATAGTGGAACAAACATACAGACAGACAAACAGACAGACAGACAGACAGACAAAAAAACTAATCACATTTTTGGCTTCTATAGCGATGTAGTAACACCCCCCGCTTATTATTTTTTGAATATCTTTAATGTACAGAATTTTCATTTCTACAGTTTTATTACATGTATAGATTTTTAACGAGTAAATTAATTACCTCATGGTAAGCGATATCCCCCAAGAGCTTCACAATACTAGATACACGATACACGTGTAATTTATAATTCGGCGAGTAGTGTCCTTACGGTTATCTCATTTACACAAAATTTAAAGCGTTTTTGTTTCACGCCGGTTCTCTGTGAGGCCGTGCTATTCGTGCAGACTGTCGCATATTTAAAGATTCGTTTGAAAGATAACGTCTTCGGTTGTGTTCTTACGCGCCCACTTAAAATATTGCTCGCTACTTAGGTGTTCTGTCTTTCCTTTATCACACAGACACCGCACATTTTTCCGTGATAAGAACTTACCATATCCTTTCCCAGTACCCACAGTATCTGTATATAAAATTTTATCTGAATCACTTCAGCGGTTTAAGCATGAAGATGCAACAGACAGACACACTTTCACATTAAATATTTAGTACGGAACCCCGCAATGGGGTAAACGGGGGCGATGGGGTTATATGCGGGACGGAATGGGGTCGGCAATTGAATTTATCGTTGGCAATAGTAAATAAATTTCATACAATCACTCATTTCTTTTGACACGTCTTGATACTTGTTGAGAAGTTTGTACTTGGGATTAACGATGAAATATACTGCTTGTATAACGCTTATTATATAAGCGTTATATACACACCTTGTAGTATATACAAACAGTATATTATACTGTTTATATATATACTACAAGGTGTAACAAAACAAAGTGGTTAAAGTTTAGGGTGTGTCGCATGTGTCCCTTATATAATATTACAGAGTTCACTGTAAAGGTAGCAGCGCTGAAAGAGTTACACTTAACTTCTATGTTTCTATGAGAAATGCCCCAACGTCATGAATTTTCTCATACAAATAAGAAAAAAGTAAGTAAAATCTATACAGGGGCAAGTATCTACATATATATAATATTTGACAGCAGATTTTCATAAAATATCCTTGATCATTGGATAAATTTTTATATTTGCATGTTTAACACACAGAATCAGCCGCTATAAGAAAAAAAAAGGATCAAAATGTTTTATTCCAATTACCCCGGTATTGCTAGTCAATTTATTTTCTCACTTTTTGCCATCAGATTCTGGTAGACCTATAATAATTATTATTATTATTATAGTTAGAACAAGTACAATTTAATCATTTTAAAATACTTTAAAAGCTTCTAGTGAAAATAAATATTGAATCTTTAAAATTTCATACAATACAAGCCGTGTTCAGAAGTTAGAATTAACATAATGAAATACTAGCGGAGCAAATTGAGTTTTGAGGGAAATAAAATTAAAAGCCACCGTTTGTTTTAAAGTCACGTTTGCTAAACCCACACGTAGCTCCTGGACTATAAAGCGATATTATCTCGCACGTACCTCCTCGTCTATAAAGTGATAGCATCGCAAAAACGTAGCTAACTCCCCGACTATAAACTAACGTAGCCTGCAGCTCTTAGTCTATAAAACTTAGAAATCTTTGCAGCTTTTAGACTACCCATCTTATAAAAAAAAAAACTACAGAGGTGTCAAAGGACACCCGGATGGAACGAAGTTATAAAAAAAATCGGCCAAGTGCGAGTTGTACTCGCGCACGAAGGGTTCCGTACCGCTACAGAGCAAAAATAGGCTAAAAATTGAATTTTTGTATGGGAGCCCCCCTCAATTATTTAATTTATTTAAATTTTATAATTAATTATTAAAGTACAAATACAATTAAGTATTTTGAGAACATTTCAATTGCCTATGTGTTGCCGTTATTGATTAAGAGCAAAAAATAGCAAAAAAATCACTTATTTATTTTATTTATTATTTTTAGTATTTGTTGTTATAGCGGCAACACATATACACAATCTGTGAAAATTTCAGAAGTCTAGCTATAGCGGTTCTTGAGTTACAGCCTGGAGACAGACAGACGGACAAACGGATTGACGGACAAACGGACAGACGGACAGACATCGAAGTCTTAGTAATAGGGCCCCGTTTTTACCCTTTGGGTACGGAACCCTAAAAATAAAAAAATAATAAAAAAAGCTATCTATTGACGCACAGGAATACTATCAACGCCCTCTGCCCCTACTATGCAGGTACTAATAAAAAAGTGTCGAGGTCAAATATCGTTTGGTCTAGACTCTAGCCTCCTTTCGCAACGCCGACCACGCCATAAGGAACTTCGTTCCAAAAACATCCATAATATCTTAATTTTATAAACGCTAAAGTGTGTCTGTCCGTTACCTCTTCACGATCAAGCCGCTAAACCGATTAAGCTGAAATTTGGTATAGAGATACTTTGAGTCCCGGATAAGGACATAGGATACCTTTTATCCCGGAAAAATGTACGGTTCCCGTGCGGTAAACGAATTTTGGTGCAACGGAGTTGCGGACGTCATCTGGTATTCTAGTAAAGGGGTTAAACTTCTTGACACTACCAACTTAAGTTTATATTGCCCTAGTACATACACCATAATGATAATCACACAAGAACTAACCTCCCCGACTATAACTCTCGGACTATAAAGCACAGATCTCGTATGCTGAGTCACGTCCGCGCCCTAACTAGCCCCCATCAGGCGCTATTCAACCTCCTCGCTACTCATGCTAGCCTAGTACATGTGCGGTCACAGCGCATAATGTTACCTACGAGTACGTGCACATTATGCAGCGGGGCGGACCGCGTATAATATGTGTAATAAATAATGTTACAGGCTCCTCTTTAAGTTTAGCTTTGATGGAAGACAATGATTGTCACCAAGATTGCCAAGCAGTCAATGGTCAATAGACTACGATTATGGGAAATCACATACGTCTTCAAGTTAGCCTTAACAATTTATAAACCAACTAGACGTTCCGCGCGGCTTCGCCTGCGTAAATTAGATATTACACAGACAAAATATCAGTCTACAAAAAATAGCCTATGATCATTCACGCGGTCTACTTCTTATCTGACCCAAATAACACAAAAATTGCTCTAGTAGTTCGTGAGATAAGCCCTTTCAAATAATTTCCCCCGTTTTTCCACATTTTCTTCTATTTCTTCGCTCCTATTTGTCTTAGTGTGATAAAAGCCTTTAGCCTTCCTCGATAAATGGGCTATCTAACAGTGAAAGAATTTTTCAAATCGGACCAGTAGTTCCTGAGATAAGTGTGTTCAAATAAGCCCTTTCAAATAATTTCTCCCCGTTTTTTCCACATTTTCCACTATTTCTTCGCTCCTATTAGTCTTAGCGTAATAAAATATAGCCTATAGCCTTCCTCCATAAATGGACTATCTAACACTGAAAGAATTTTTCAAATCGGACAAGTAGTTCCTGAGATTAGCGCGTTCAAACAAACAAACTAACAAACTCTTCCGCTTTATAATATTAGTATAGACTAGACGTTCCGCGCGGCTTCGCCCGCGTAAATTAGATATTTCACAGACAAATCAGTCTACAAAAAATAGCCTATGATCCTTCACGTGGTCTACTTCTTATCTGACCCAAATAACAGAAAAATTGCTCTAGTAGTTCGTGAGATAAGCCCTTTCAAATAATTTCCCCCGTTTTTACCTCATTTTCTTCTATTTCTTCGCTCTTATTAGTATTAGCGTGATAAAATATAGCCTATAGACTTTTTCGATAAATGTGCTATTTAACACTGAAAGAATTTTTCAAATCGGACCAGTACTTCCTGAGATTAGCGCGTTCAAATAAGCCCTTTCCAATAATTTCCCCCCGTTTTTTCCACATTTTCCTCTATTTCTTCGCTCCTATTAATCTTAGCGTGATAAAATATAGCCTATAGCCTTCCTCGATAAATGGACTATCTAACACTGAAAGAATTTTTCAAATCGGACCAGTAGTTCCTGAGATTAGCGCGTTCAAACAAACAAACAAACAAACTAACAAACTCTTCCGCTTTATAATATTATATTAAGTATAGATAGTATAGACTAGATGAAATCCGCAACTTCGTTGCACCAAAATTCGTTTATCGCGGGAAAACTGTACATTTTTCCTCAACAAAAACTATCCTATATCCTTTTCTATCTTTCAAAGTATCTCCATACCAAATTTCATCTAAATCAATTCAGCCGTTTAGACGTAAGCCACTACGAAGGCAACGACGTACATAGACGGCCAAAAACCTCCTTTTTAGCTTCGTTGTAATCGGGTAACTAGATTAAGCAGAACATACAATATGTCAGATTAAACTGTACAAAAACAGTATATCAAAAAATACCGCTTAATCCAATAAAAAAGTTCAGAATTTTCACAGTGCTTCAATATTTATGGCTGTTATAACTAATATTTTTCACGGCTTACAGCTAAGCTAGTTTAGTTTGTGTGAAAAATATTACATTTTTGTACAGCCTACACCACTTTTTTAAGCTTTTTTTATTCTCTAAACTATTTTTTTTAACTAACAAATTTATTTTACGCATAAAACAAAAATAACTAGCACTTTTACTAATAAAACGATACACAGTATGTTAAAAGACTTTAAACTTTTACACAGTATAAAACTTTTTATTGAGAACGATCAATGACTTAAAAAATTCTTACTTACATACTAAAATTATAAATTCAAAACTATTTCTGTCTGTTTGTCTTCTGTCGTCTATTTCTTTACGCTTAAGCCACTCAATACCGATGTAAATTTAGTACAAATATACTTAGATTAGATGCTCGGAAAAGTATGTGGGATAGTTTTCATTCAGGTAAGGTTTTGTAAAATCCACAAACAAAATCATAGACTAACAGACTCTCCTAATGAAAACTAGATCAAAATCGGTCCACGCGTTGGGATGTTATGTTATCACAGACGGACATACACAAACATACAAGTAACACATACAGAGATATGTCAAACTTATAACATCTTTCTTTCTTCGTAGGGAGTTAAAAGAGAGAACAAAAACCTTCGTAACCTTTAGCACAGCCCTAACATAATTCTGCTTCCCCCAAATTTCAAATTACATACATCCCTACACGTATGACATTCACATAGTACATTGTCGCTACGATATTCGTAGCGCGGCTACGGCGTAGACCTGCTACGAGATTTCGTAGCATGTTTTAAACGGGGCCATACTATGAGAATACTAGACGATCCACGCGGCTTCGCCCGCGTAAATTAGATATCTCACAGACAAATTAGTCCACAAAAAATAGCCTATAATCCTTCGCGTGGTCTACTTTATATATGTGCCAAATAACATAAAAATTGCTCCAGTAGTTCGTGAGATAAGCTCTTTCAAATAATTTCCCCCGTTTTTTCCACATTTTCCTATATTTCTTCGCTCCTATTAGTCTTAGCGTGATAAAATAAAGCCTATAGCCTTCCTCGATAAATGGGCTATCTAACACTGAAATATTTTTTTAAATCGGACCAGTAGTTCCTGAGATTAGCGTGTTCAAACAAACAAATAAACTCTTCCGCTTTATAATATTACTAGACGTTCCGCGCGGCTTCGCCCGCGTAAATTAGATATTTCACAGAAAAATTACTCCACAAAAAAAGCCTATGATCTTTCACGTGGTCTACTTCTGATCTGATCCAAATAACAGAAAAAATGCTCTAGTAGTTCGTGAGATAAGCCCTTTCAAATAATTTCCCCCGTTTTTTCCATATTTTCCTCTATTTCTTCGTTCCTATTAGTCTTATCGTGATAAAATACAGCTTATAGCCTTCCTCGATAACTGGACTATCTAACACTGAAAAAATTTTTCAAATCGGACCAGTAGTTCCTGAGATTAGCGCGTTCAAATAAGCCCTTTCAAATAATTTCCCCCGTTTTTTCCACATTTTCCTCTATTTCTTCGCTCCGATTAGTCTTAGCGTAACAAAATATAGCCTATAACCTTCCTCGATAACTGGGCTATCTAACACTGAAAGAATTTTTCAAATCGGATCAGTAGTTCTTGAGATTAGCGCGTTCAAATAAGCCCTTTCAAATAATTTCCCCCCGTTTTTTCCACATTTTCCTCTATTTCTTCGCTCCTATTAGTCTTAGCGTGATAAAATATAGCCTATAGCCTTCCTCGATAAATGGGCTATCTAACACTGAAAGAATTTTTTAAATCGGACCAGTAGTTCCTGAGATTAGCGCGTTCAAACAAACAAACAAACAAACAAACAAACAAACAAACTAACAAACTCTTCCGCTTTATAATATTAGTATAGAAGTATAGATTATTCCATTCCAATTCATTTTAATGAAAATGTAATGTAAACATAAAATTGTACCATAGCATTATATTATTACAATTATAGCTATAGAGATACTCATTACTCAAGTATAAAGTAAAGAAAGGCCACAGGATAATTTTTATTCTTGCAAAATGCACGGTTCATGCGCCATTACTTTGTCTTTTTGGAATCGTCAGTACAATGGCCCAAATTGAAACTTACAATGTTCCTTTGTTTCTCTCTCACTCACTTCATACTTATCTTAAAAAGCCTACGATCATGTTTTCAACTTACAGTATGTAAGCTAACGCTATGCTAGCCCTTTAGGCAAGACGTTTCCTTTATGGACCAAGAGCCTGCGACGGCCAGACCTTCCTCATTTTAGAAAAGCTGAAAGTTTACCTGTTTGTGACCTTTACAGAGGTAAGAATTCGACCAGCAACTATGGAATTTTGGTCGCGGTTACTGAAGGGCCTAAAGTAACCGCGACCGAAACTCCATAGTTGCTGGTCGTTCTTACCTCTGTAAGGGTCACAAACAGGTTAGGAAGGTCTGGCCGTCGCAGGTACTCTATTATCGCTTCTTTATAGAATCGCCGATCAAAATGTATGAAATTTACATAAACGTTCGATATAATAAAGTCCACATTCGACTCATGTTATGTCAATTCAATACATTTTATAACCAGCGATTCTATAAAGAAGCGATAAAGAAAACGTCTTGGCTAGGGGCTCTAAACTGCTTGAGATAAAGAAGATTATATAGACAAAAGGAGCTTTAAAAATACGTATGATAAAAATAAGATTTTATTAACTTTATTTGTCCCACCCAATCCCCTTCTTTATTGAACAAATTTCGCGAATCCAGTATTCACATACCAGGAGCACATAACATCACAGGCAGTAAACGCGACATTATCAATACAAAACGACCTGTCGAACGCCTCGTTTGAATCCGAGCCCCCGTGACCCCCCCGCGACCCACCATATTACCCCCCACACGGGGTTGGGGGGCCGTTAGCCCCCCGCAATTCGCGGTGACCCCCCTCGCCACGGGTGTTTATGAAAATTATCATAATTTTTGGTTGTTGTTTTGTTTTCTGTTATTTATGAGGTGGGACTTGTGAAGTTGAAACCAAATTATGTATGAATGTTGTTTGTTGTGCACGCTGATGAAGATCCCGCGGGAATCGTAATAATAATAATAATATCTATGGACGCTTCACACCACGTCAGTCTGGCCCCGTGGTAAGTACCTGAAGGACTTGTGTTACAGGTACCAGACAACGGAAATATATTTAATTCTTTTATACTATACACATATTTAAGATTTTTATTATATGATACACATATTTAATACACATCCATGACCCAGGAACTTTGAAAACTTTTTGTTCCGTCGGCGGGACTCGAACCCGCGACCCCCGGCTTAAGCTACCAACGCGCTATCCACTGAGCCACAGAGGTCGTCAAATCGTGCATTTCTACACTGAAAAATAGCTACGTTCCTAATGACTTTCGGAGATCTTTGCTTTTATAAATCAGTTGTCATTTCCATTAGCACTAACGCCCGCAACTCCGTTTGGCCAAAATTCATTTATCGCGCGAGAACCGTACATTCTGCCGCAACAAAAACTATCCTATGTCCTTTACAGATAGATGGACACACTTTCACAATTTATAATATTAGTATGGATATTATGGCGCTCAAGGATCGCGAATTCGAACTTCGAATCCCGTCGACGTGACGTAACAAAAAGTTTTTGGCATGAAATAGTATGGTGATCGTCCGATTTGCTCGCCTATACAATGATCAGGATAAAAATCGTATTCTATAGTTTTGACATCAAAGTTAGAAATAAAATTTGTATTGGATTTGACATAATCGTTAAGTGACATGATGCTTGCTTGCGTTCATTATAAAGTCATATCATTTCATGACATCGCCACATACAAGTTACACGTCATGTTGCGTTGCCATGATATGACATGACTTCGACATGCGCAATAAAGACGTGGCGCAACCACAAAAAAATGACATGAACACGACTTTTGTTTTCCGCAATTTTGCGGCCGCTATCGAAAGCAATCTGTCTAAGCGCCCAGGCCTGGTTAATATTTACACTTATTACGGAGTCTGGTGATTTTAATTTGTAATTATGTCGGGGGGTCGACATTTTGTAGCGAGGGAAAAAACGTAGGGTAATGAATTCTAAAAAATCTTGGAACACGATTTATTAATTTATGTAAAGTATTTTCTTATGTATTACTAAATAGATGACTGCATTGCATTGTTCCAAAATTCGTTTATCGCGCGGGATTCGCACATTTTTCCGTAGTAAAAACTATCCTTAGATGTCCTTTACTGGGAAACAAGTATCTCCATTTCTCCATACCAAATTTCATCAAAATCGGTTCAGCGATTTGGCTGTGAAGAGATAACAGACATACAGACGGACAGATAGACTGACACACTTTCGCATTTATAATATTAGTTTGGAATTAAGTGATTTCTTCCACCGCGAAGCCGCACTCAGACATCAAACGATAACTTAACTTTAATTTAATGCAGATTTTAAAATAAACTCAATTCATTTTTCGACAAACTCTTAATTATATTAAATTTAAGTAATTATTAAATGTAAGTTACGTCAAGTCGGTTAACTTTAATTTAGTCAAAATGTACGATATCCGTGGCATTCTCCCACTTTAACAACCACATCCCACAATAATCACCAAGTCAACATGAGTAGGTAGGAGTTAACTAGTTTCATACAAACACTACCCATTAACCGGCTCGCGGCGGTATAACTTTGTAAATAAAAGTGGGTAGTGAGGGAAAATTACATTACTAAACGTTTTTACCCGACTACGTATGTATGTAATTATGTATGAAAATACCACTGTGGCATTATTTAGATTTACAGCAAACGGGTCGAGTGTGGACCGATTTTGATAAATAATACTACGTTTGATTCGTCGTGAACAGGGAAAACCAAACCTATCCTAACTCAAAATCTCAACTACCTTTGTGACTTCTTTACAATTCAAATAAACGTGATTTGAAGCCGGTTTTCTGCGAGACTTATTCAGTCTCGTTAGTCGTTACTTGACAAACGATCATAAGTTGAAGCATACAAACAAACTACCAGAGCACCAGCGTTCGCGCTACATATTGTACCAGGACTACAGAACACAGGAAGACATACATTTGGCGTGACAAATCGTCAATGGGTTGTGCACACTGTGCATTGCGCGCTGCGGCGATATTTTTAACCGAACTCAAATAGAGCTTGTTTATGATAGCCTGGTCATTACTTGAACAATGAATAATGTCAATATCGTTGATCTGACATTGGTTTATTAGAAAAGCATTATGTAATTAATTAGATGGCGCCCGCAACTCCGTTGCTCCAAAATTCGTTTATCGCGCAGGAACCGTATATTTTTCGCGATAAAAAGTATCCTATGTGCTTTCCCGGGACTCAAATTATCTACATGTTATAGTAAGTATATTAGTATGGATAGAAATTAGAAAGGGACTAGATCGAACCAGAAGGGATTATTATTATTACTGTTACATTAAAATTGTAAAATCCGAATCATAATTACGCCGAAACATAAGAGAGGAATTAGTATGTAATATTCAACTTTCTAATTTACTATTCTCTCTTCACGCACAGTAAAAATTAAAAAATGTCTGCTCTGCTGTTTCGTTCCTTACGCTCGCACGATCAATACTAATATTAGAAATGCGAAAGTCTGTCTTTCTGTCTTTTACCTCTTCAGGCCTTACCCGCTGAACCGATTTTGCTGAAATTTAGTATGGAGATACTTTGAGTCCCGAGGAAGGACATAGGATAATTTTTTCCCGAAAATGTACGGTTTCCGCGCGATAAACGAATTTTGGCGCAACGGAGTTGCGGGCGTCATTTAGTGTTGATACAAAACGAAGAAATTGTACCAGGTTACCAGAACTGAATAGAAAGTAATCTGCATCAATCGCCAAATCCTGTCAAAGCCATCTCATTTGCCTCTCATAATAGAGACCGAATAGTGTTAACCTTTAACCGTCCCAGCTTAACCCTCCAACGTCCAATCTAAAAGACCAATAAAAGAAACTATTGCTTTCAAAACCTTTCAGTTAACTTTTAATCCTTTCCGCGATAATTACTCGCAGAATCTCGGATACCGGGTAATCCCGGAGTCCGGGACTCGCGAGTCACGCGATCCCGGGATTTATCCCGTAATCCCGGGATTAAGATATTAAACGCCGTAAGCGCCGCTGATATTTGTAATAATATTCGGTGATGGTAATTAAAATAAAGAAGGAAATATAAAAGTTATTACAAAGAAGATTAAGTAGAAAAGTAAAGTAAAAAATAGGTAGTATAAGTTTTGTTTGACTTCAAAGCGACTGCACAGATTTTGATGGAATTTGGAAGAAGTATATAGACCAATTAAGGCAGGATATATTTTTTACAGGAAAATGTTCGATTTCCTCGACATAAAATTAAAAACTTGAGAGGTGTCAAGGGACACCCGAATGGAACGAAGTTATTTCTTATGTTCAAAAAACCTGCATACTATACACTCAAAAAAAAGTATTAAAAAACGCCATCTATTGACGCCCAGAAATACTAACAACGCGTCGCTGTTTATTTTAAAAAAACGCCATCTAGTTGACGCACAGGAATACTTACTATCAACGCCCTCTGCCCCTACCATGCAGGTACTAATAAAAAAGTGTCGAGGTGAAATCAAGGTCAAATATCGTTCTGTCTAGCCTTCAGATTTACGCCGAACGCGCGATAAGGAACTTCATTCCAATACTATTTGTGATCGTCCGACTCCGAATCCAATTCTTATGAGGTCTCTTTACGTTGACCGATGATGGACCAGTGAACGCCTCCGTAGTCCAGTAGTTTAGAGGGCGGCTCTTGAGTCTTGACTCGGAGGTCGTGGGTTCGATTCCCGCGTTGGAAACATGTTATTTCCAAATTTGGTTAGGACAATGCAGGCTGATCACCTGATTGTCTGACAAGTGAGATGATCCATCCGCCGGATGGGCATGTAAAAAGTCGGTCCTGCGCCTGATCTATCTCGAGTCGTAAAGTAATAGAGAATGCTTCTGTGTACTGCGCACACATTTGGGCACTATAAAATTATCCCTGCGTAACTGGCCTGGTTTCAATGAAACCGGCCACCGTCACCGAAACCGGTGTAGGAGTTATTATTTTTATGATGGACCAATACAATGATAGCAATTACGAATGTTTGGAGGCTGGTGAATGAAGATAATATTCGTCTATTATTTCCCATCATGGACGTCATAGACGATAGACGAATGCTCAACGACGTGTAGAGAAGAATCGTGTTTTATAACCTACTAGATGACGCCCGCAACTCCGTTACGCCAAAATTAGTTTATCGCGCAGGAACCGTACATTTTTCCGTTATAAAAAGTATCCTATGGGCTATGTCCTTTTCCGGGACTCAAAGTATCTCCATGCCAAACAGCAAAATCGGTTCAGCGGTTTCGGCGTGAAGAGGTAACAGACAGACAAACAGACAGACATACTTTCGCATTTAAAATATTAGTATGGATGATCGGCGTTGATTGCGCATGCTATTTGCAATCTTGGCTATCCATCACGGTCCAACGTTAAGAGAGATTTCGCTTTAAATAGACCTCTATATTGCTACTATCAGCAAACAGATTCCACATCGCGACAATGCCCCTGTAATAAAATTGGGCACTCCGCCTCTAATTATCCCAAATTCGATTACAATCTACCGCAGTACCCCCCACCCCCCCTCACCAGGGGGGGCAGCAAGGGGGGAGATAATTGCGTTACATAGTACCAGGGGAGCAGAGCTAACAGAGAGATAAAAGGTTAAATTAATGATTGTACCTTTCAACTTTAACGACCTTTATAGTTTGTTTTGAAATTAACGCAGTTTTAAGAGAATATTGTGGACTCACTTTTTTTTTTAAATATTTATCAGACATCTAGTTGGTCAGTTAACTAGACGCCTAGGCCGATTATTTATAAAAAACTTTATAGTTTGGTACAAAAATGGACGACCAAGAAACAAGCATAATATAAATTAGGATATTTTAGAAAGCTTTCTATCCCACAAAAAACATTTCATGTAAAATGTTACCTCGACGGCCACAAAAGGTTTGCCCTGTGAAAAAAACATCAGATCTAATGTGGAGCCAAGCTTCTGAATATACACGGCCTAACTCTATCGACCCTAACTCCAACAAATTCTACATATCAGAAAGTATGTATGGCTTCGCTGTTTCGCTACCGTCGTGGAGGTGAGACGAATATTTAGTTTCTGATCTAAAGTAACGAAACAGCCAAGCCATACATATTTACTGATATGTAGAATTTGTTGGAGTTAGGGTAGATAGAGTTAGGCCGTGTATATTCAGAAGCTTGGCTCCACATTAGATCTGATGCCTTTTTTACAGGGCAAACCTTTTGTGGTCGTCGAGGTAACATTTTACATGAAATGTTTTTGGTGGGATTTCAGTCCTTTTTGTAAGTTGCTACTTGCTAGGGAGTCTTTTTTTTTTTTTTTTTAATTAAGAGGTTTTTAGTTAATGTCTATCCCGTGTAAACTTTTATGTCCTAATTCATAAGATTGGTGAAAGTCTCATATTTAAACTTCCATTACCCCTACTAAACTTATTTTACGGCGTAACCAAATTTCGGCGCAAGTATTTTAGATATCAATAAAATCTAAAGTATTAGACCTATTCAATTGAGACATTGTATGTTTAATAAGTCTATTATTGACATCATATCCTGAGAATATGAACTATCTGCTATATTGGAAACCAACTCTATGAGGGTCAACTTCCACCCCCCATTTTAGGGGATGGGGGGCGAAAATTACAAGTTTATGATTTTTTTTTGTTGTTTGTATACTAAACTTAGATTACTTACCAAATTTCGGCTTTCTAGCACTTCAGGAAGTAGCCAAACATTTTGATGACCATCAGTGTGTCAGTGACAAAATCGGCGTATTTTAGATATCTATAAAATCTAAAGTATTAGAGTTGTTCAATTGAGACTTTATTTTATTTATTTTATTTTATTTTCTTAGGAAAACTTACAGCTATTTACAACTCCAGTAAGATATATATTACACATCGATATGCCATTTAAAAGTTTCCACTACTGTATAATGAGTTAAAACTTAAATGTAACATACCCAACATCAAATCATGACAAACACAATGACCTAAATTAAAAAATAATAAATAAAATTAACTAACAATAAGCAACAAAGCTGAACTAAACCTTATTAAAGCACAAGAAAAGGAATATTTTCGCAAGCGCCCACCCGTTATACGTCTTTATATTATTATACTCGCTGTGAATAAAACTACTTATACTCGTAATATAGTAGATCACAATAAAATATTACTGAATAGAATTAAAATAGGAATCAGTCAAAAGTTTTCTGATTTTATTTGGTGTAAGGGAGGATATGTCTTCAAGCGGATTTGTATTCAGAAATTTGTTAAATCTTGCACTCGACCTTAACACAAACGAATTCCTACGGTAGTAGGTGTTGTAGGGTGGAACATATAGAGGCATAAAATGACGAGCGTTTCTAAAGGGGATATTAATATTAAATCTATTGAGTAATTCGGGTGCATCTATTTTACTACTCAGTACTTTACTTAGGTAAGCAAGGTCGCTAATGTTCCTTCGTTGGCACAGCGGAAGGAAATGGAATTTTTTACATCTGGCATCATAGTTAGAAAGAAATTGATTACATTTAAATTGGAGATATCTAAGAAAGCGTTTTTGGATAGACTCTAATCTGTCTATGTATATATTGTAAGCAGGGTTCCATAGCTCCGAACAGTACTCCATGATACTGCGAACATAGGCACAATACAGGATCTTGACCACTTTAATAGATTTGAAAATTCTGCATGATCTGATTACAAATCCTAAGGCTTTCGAGGCTTTATTAATAACATAATCAATATGCTCATCAAAAATCAGTTTTGAATCTACAATAACTCCCAGATCCTTTATAGATTTTTTGAATATAAGACCCTTATTCTTAAGCTTGTAATTATACTTGATTAAATTTATCTTACGACTGAAGTTGATTGCAAAGCATTTAGATACGTTAAGATCTAGCCTATTACGCACACAATATTCTTCAAATCTATTCAAGTCCTCTTGCAAAAGGCGGCAGTCATCAAAAGAGGTTATGGTTTTTAATATTTTGGTGTCATCAGCATATAAAAAGAAATAAACGTGGTGGAAACAGGAAGAAATATCATTCTTCCTGTTTCCATCCCATTACCATATTTTTAAGCCTACCCCATCGCAAACCCTCAAAGGTTGAAGGGACTGTATGTGGGTAGTTTTAAAAAGTTTATTGAGCCAAGTACTAGGAGTGTAAAGTGTATGAAGGGGTGGCTTAAAACGTTTATGAGCGATAGAGTCGTTAGCACCAGGGTCGCAACTCGCAGAGAGCGAGGGGGTTTAATTGAGTGGTATTTGTGATTGCTGTGGGTAAAACTGATTTATGTAACCCTCAACTTGCTTTGAGGTTCTTTAGCATTGAATTTATGAGAAAAAAAAGAAATGTCAAGTGACAGGAAAAAATAAACTTTATAATATCATGTATTGGGTTTGGTAGGTAACTTACAATTATTACATGTGGTATACGTGCTGAAAATTAAAAGCTACGTAGAGGGATGTGATCTTTTCAGGTGCTTTTAAAAACCTACGCAGAAAAAAGAGGAATATTTATTTTAACCTCCTGAAAGCAAACTTGCACCTATAAATTTCAAACATATTATTACACTTTGAAATTTAAACTAAGAGGGTGTTTAGTTACTTTGCATTACTAAACATACAAACGAAATTCACAAATCAAAAATGTCGGATACATAAGACATCGCAAGCACTTGGCGACGTTGAAACTATCGAAAGCAATTTGACTAAGTACCCAGAGGTCAGTCGACTTAAAAAAGGTTCTAGCACAAGACCTGATTCAGGCCAGTCGCGGGTACAAAAATAATATTCCCTCATATTATTTGTGAAGTTCTGTGCGCCTGGTACATTCGGGTCAACTAACTCGGTTAACCTAAAAATTACCGTCCATACATACACGTTGTTATTAACGTCAAAGTTGCCAACTCGATTATCTCGACGCGAATTTCTATTCAATTCATGCTCCCTTGGTAGTTCTTATTGTGTACCGACTAAATTGTTTGTAATTCACTTTGCAAAGTTTGACCTAAACGTATTCTGACAATTAAATTTAGTCCGGTCGTTGAATAAAGAGAA
Organism: Cyaniris semiargus; assembly: GCA_905187585.1. Taxonomy (NCBI): domain Eukaryota; kingdom Metazoa; phylum Arthropoda; class Insecta; order Lepidoptera; family Lycaenidae; genus Cyaniris; species Cyaniris semiargus. The sequence goes on from LR994569.1 coordinate 9,286,671, forward strand.
AATGGTCATTGTCTATGAGCTAGGCTCTTTCTCAAACACTATAAAAATTTTGTTTTTGGGCTCACAGAAGTGTGCGACCAAGCACCAGAGGCGTGGTTAAAGTTACAGTTGTAGTCAAAGTTATGGTTATGGTTAAGGCTAACTTTAACCTTAACTTTGACCACAGAATTTGACAGATGTCTGTTGCTGGTCCGACAAGGCTTTAAATGAACGTGGGTGGGGGCGCTGCTGGTAAAGGAGAACTGTCAAAAATGGCGTTTTTGTATGATGACAGCGTTAGTTCTTTTTTTCGCCACGTTCTGCGTTCATTTAAAGCCTTGTCGAGCTCTATGGTTATGGTTAAATATGGCGTCCATTTTTGACTTTAACAAAAGATTTGACATTTTTCATTGTAGTTAAAGTTACAGTTATAGTTAAAGTAAGTTGGTGCAACCCACCCTGAACGAGCCTTATGCATAATATTCATCTATGATTGTTCATAATAATATTATTTTGTTTCTACTTAAAAGCTTTGACAACAATGATTATGGCTATCCATTATAGTGTAACCTATAGAGAGACTTTTAAATCATGTAACACAATTTATGTAGGTTATGCGAGCGATAAAATTTGACAGATTTACAATCATTTGTAAAATTATCGAATACAATTTACGGCTGTTGTCACATCGTGCTGTCAGATAAATCTCAAATAACTACCCTACACAATTAACATTTACATAGGGGCTAAAGTCCGGTCGCGGAACTATAAGGTGTAATTATACGTGGGAGAGCCATGCTTCGGCACGAATGGGCCGGCTCGACCGGAGAAATACCACGTTCTCACAGAAAACCGGCGTGAAACAGCGCTTGCGCTGTGTTTCGCCGAGTGAGTGAGTTTACCGGAGGCCCAATCCCCTACCCTATTCCCTTCCTTTCCCTCCCCTATTCCCTTCTCTTCCCATCCCTACCCTCCCCTATTACCCTATTCCCTCTTTAAAGGCCGGCAACGCACCTGCAGCTCTTCTGATGCTGTGAGTGTCCATGGGCGACGGAAGTTGCTTTCCATCAGGTGACCCATTTGCTCGTTTGCCCCCTTATTTCATAAAAAAAAAACTAAGTGTATACTTTAGGGTGTGTATGCGTTCCTTATATAAAGTTCACTGCGAAAGTAGCAGCGCTGAAAGAGCAAAATTTTTTTGTGTGATTTGTATGGGCATGCGTCCCTGCGTCATGACTCATGAATTTTCCTATAAAAATAAAAATAAAAGTTACTCTTTTAGCGCTGCTACTTTCACATCAAACTCTATAAAGGGTACCCATACACACCCTAAAGTTCTGTTATACCCTGTATACTAGTATTATAAATGCGAAACTGTGTCTGTCCGTTACCTCTTCACGCCCAAACCGCTGAATCGATTTTGATCAAATTTGATATGGAAATACTGAGTCCCAGGAAAGCACATACTCTTTATTCCGGAAAAATGTACGGTTCCCACTCGATAAAGGAGTTTCAGTGCAAGGGAGTTGCATGATGCATCTACTAGCAGTCAATAAAAGACTGCCTCTACAGTGTGTAACAAAAATAAGTGATAATACTTTAGGGTGTGTACGTGTTCCTTGTAGAGAGTTCACTGTGAAAGTAGCAGCGCTGAAAGACGATTTTTTTTCACTTTTGTATGGGCAAGGGCCCGAGCGTCATGAGTTTCTCCATACAAAAGTGAAAAAAAATCGTCTTTCAGCGCTGCTACTTTCACAGTGAACTCTACAAGGAACACGTACACACCCTAAAGTATTATCACTTATTTTTGTTACACCCTGTATATTCTGCAACCGAACTACACACACACACACATTTCACCAGCAAAGCAAACGACCAGCGGCCATATTTCGCAACTGCTGGCGACAGACAGACACACACATTCGTCGAGATATGTGACACTGAGTGACGTAAGTAATATATGACGGTACTCAAGGAGTAATATATGTGTATGTATGTCTTGGATCTTGATATTATTGGCTAGGAGACGAATGTTGATGACTTGTTTACTTGATACAGATATACCAGGAGAGCAGAGGTTACTAGGATATGTTATCAAACGTCTAATGCGAGGTTTCTAAGGTTATATGACGGAGTTTATCTAATAACAGCTAGCGCTTAAATTGGCTAGCAATAATAATAATAATTAGGGATAAGCAATACTATTTAGTGAAAAGATAAACTTATTCTAAAAAACGTGTGGCACTCGGGGACTGCTGCGGTAAAGCTACGTCTAGTCGCACGCACACAAACACCGTGCCGAAGTCTGCCGACTAAAACGATGTTAGACGATGCACGGATTTCATTACGGAATTTCTTGATTCGATCGCCGCGCTCAAAGCCCGCGATAAAAGCTATGCAATAGCTTAAAAGTAAGCCTAGCGATATTAAAGCTATGCACGACCTATACAAGAACGCTTGTTAAAACGAAAATGTACCTTTCATAAAACGTTTTTACTCTCAGTTGAAGCGAGTCGACGAAAAAACTGTAACTTTTTGCTGCTGAAAATGACTTGCACGGGGAAAATTGTAATAACATTTCGTTCGTTTCTCGTTAAAATTACATCTCCATAACGTTTCGGCTTCGAATACGTGAGTGGATGACGTGGGTAACTAACATTTAAGTATATTTTTTTGGAACGAAGTTCCTTATCGCGCGTTGTGAAAGGAGGCTAGACGGAAAAAGTTGTAACGACACTTTTTTATTAGTACCTGCATAGTAGGGGCAGAGGGCGTTGATGTGGCGATGACAGAGGAATGAGGAAGGGATAGAGAAATGAGGAAATTTAAAATTCTACCATTCCTCTATGTCTGGAAATTTGAATTTTTTTAGCTGGGTTGGGTGGCGGTTTTTTTTTTGGTTTTTTTTATAACTTCGTTCCATCCGGGTGTCCCTTGACACGATTAATTTTTCAGATTTTTTTCCCTTATAATTAGAACAAACCTTGTAACTTACCTACTTCATCATCTAGCTAATATAATATATCCAGCTGCACATCAGATTCAATTTTTTTTTTATTTAAAATCAAATTCCCGGAAAAACGTACTATTTCAAATTGATAGTTACCCACTTTATCCACTTACGTCTTCACGTCTAGTCGAGTTGTAAATTTTGCCACTGAAGTATTTTATAGCAGGTTTACATTATTCCAATCCAGTAATATAATCCAACCCTAGATTGCTACTGGCATAATGTAAACGGGCACTGGATGCAATTCAGTTTATTTCAGTGCCCGTTTGTAACATTAAAAATGTACGGTTCCCGTGCAATAAACGGAGTTGCAGCTAACATCTAGTTAAAACTATTAAGTGGCAGCCCTATGCCACACAATCTCAGCAGCTATTGTGTCGATGTAACACGCAGATAGTTGTGTCAATAGTCGCGACTAATTACGACGCCACGAGACCAGCGACTGTCGCGGCAACTAGATCATGGCGTAGATAAAAGACTGTTAAGGCGAAGACATCTGCCAATTCGACATCTTTGTGCAGTTTTCTAGACGTATGTATTTCATTGATTGGCACAAAAAAAATGTGATTTTTGATTATATTTGGAAAAGCTTGTCCAATTTAAATAAAAAAATAATGTACTCCTACTGGATGAAAAAAAAAACCAAAGTCACATCTTTCAGGAACTTTAAACAGTTCTAACTAAAGTAATAATACAATCTATGCTTCAAAAATTTGTTTATTTGATACCTTTTACAAAAATCCAAAGATTGCCAGATTTAATTCTCGGTTCTGATATCTAGATTTCCCATAATATTTATTTTTTCCTCTAACAAACGAAAAATGTATCCACGCTACCGAGTGAACACTTCACATCTCTGTCTCTCTGGCATAAAAATCGACAGTGGTGCGAGAGTGATGCGAGATCAAGGTCATTGGCAGTTGTCAGCATCTTAAGTAGGTACTGAGTCAAGTTGCATTCGATGATTAATAATTATATATTGCGTTATGCAGGGTGTAACAAAACTATGAGAGTGAATGATGTGTGTGATCTTTACGGTGTGTATGTGTCCATTAAATAATTAAAAGTATAGATATAAAAGTAATAATAAAAAGAGTAAGAGCCCTGAAAGATTTACTTTCGACTTCTATGTGTCTATGAGAAACGCCTCAACCTCATGAATTTTGCCCATACAAAAATTAAAAACGTGGCTCTTTCAGTGCTGCAACTTTCACAGTATACAAGTGACACATGCACATCCTGAAGTATTATCACTTTGTTTTGTTTGACCTGGTAGCTTTCTTCTACGTAGAATGGTGTAATGAAACTAACCACAGTCACCAAAACTTATCATAAATGATGCATAATATTATTCGTTCATAACTATTCACGTCTGCCGCAGCGTTTTCCGTCCTATCGCCCGTTTCGTGGCCACACTACAGACAATCACTGGCGTCTGGCGCTGTGAATCCCGCGACTGTTAGCACGCAGCAGGGCTGACACAAGACAGTTAATATACTGAGAAACATCGTGATAAAATGTGACTAGGAGTACATGGGAACCGTATATCTTTCCGGAATAAAATATATTCCATATCCTTTCCCAAAACTCAAGGAACCTCCGTAGCCAATTTCATCATAATCGGTACAGCGGTTTAAGCCGAAAGGGGTAACAATTAGACACATTTTTATAATAATATTATACTAGCTGATGACTATCACTCATCACTGATGAGTGATGAGTGATGACTGATAAGTGATGAGTGATGAGTGATGAGTGATGAGTGATGACGCCTATAACTCCTTGCACGAAAATCCGTTGCACCGTTTATGGCGATTGGCGAAGAAACCGCGCGTACATATTCTTCCGCAACCAAAACTATTATATGTCCTTTATTATATACTGCGGCCGCACATGCGCGCATGCGTGTATCGCCCGAATGTTACAATATGTGGCGAAGCTTCGTGCGTTTTGTACGCTAAAAAGTTATCGCGATTAAACCAGTGGTCGCATATCCGTCTTCGCAGTTTTGTACGATCTATCGTGCTATAATCCAAGCTGGCGTCATCTAGGCATTTGAACATGGTTGACGACGGTCTGCAAATTTATTCAGATTAATTCTGTAATTTGCTATCAAGGAATCTCTCTTCTTCTTCAATTCTTCGATAGTGGTTGAGTTTTCGTAACTTAGATTGCTTTTCAAACGACGCCATGCATCAGCCACTAAGTTTTTTTTTTTTTTATGATTGATGTTTCTTGGATCCCATATGACGGGCTCATTTTCATAATTATGAAGAAATTCCAACACCATTTCATCGCTCCACTCCATTTTTACGAATTATTATCAACCGTTGTCCGTTAACGGCGCCGTCGCGTGTTGCATAAGGCACGTCTTGACGTGTTGAAAACAAACACGAAAGTGAACAACGCTTAAGCGACCACGCAGGGCGAATTGTTAGCGCGCTAAAACCCTTTGATGTACCGCCACCCGCGCGATAACGAAGACGCAGCCCGAATATTCGCGACGATAGCCGATAACAGCTGGTCACATCTGCGTGTATCGTCTCATTGCACGAAGCTTCGTGACGATAGACGCATGTGCGGCCGCGGCATTACCGTCTCTTAAAGTATCAAAATATTCTGATTACAAATACCGCGACACGAAAATTTCATAGGAATAAAAACTATACCCTGTGTGATGTGACTTAATGCGGCCCGCCTCTTCATAACGTGCGCGTATCTTAAATGGCATCGTGGGGTCTCCGCGACCCCGCACATTGAGGGGTTGACCTCCAATTCAAATCCACTGACCCATAACACACAGATAAAGAGGGGTTGACTTTTATGTATCCGTAATAATATTATAGATGTGAAAGTATGTCTGTTTGTTGCATCTTTACGCTTGTATCGCCGCGCGCCGCGCTGTACTGATTTTGATATTTGTAAAGATAAATTAAGACTGATAATATAGATTGGATTTATATTGGAAAAAAGTACGCGCAACAATCGAAATAAAAGTGTCGGGCACACATTGTAGTATAAGCAAAATTAGCATTATTACACTTTGACGTAAAATTTAGTTATAGTACAAGCAAAATTAGCATTTTTACATTTTGCGGCGAAATCGAACGGCGAAGTAATTACAATATTCATTGTTGGCGCGAAATCTCGTTATAAACTTCGATATTCCATATTCAAATATTTAAATCTCGGCCCGTTATTGGTCGGAAGATGTCAGCCAATGGAAAAACTGGACCACAGACTAATGACTTCAACTTAAAGACCTATCTATACTATCTATACTAATATTATAAAGAGGAAGAGTTTGTTAGTTTGTTTGTTTGTTTGAACGCGCTAATCTCAAGAACTACTGGTCCGATTTAAAAAATTATTTTAGTGTTAGATAGCCCAGTTATCGAGAAAGGCTATATGCTATATTTTATCATGCTAAGACTAATAGGAGCGAAGAAATAGAGGAAAATGTGGATAAAACGGGGGAAATTATTTGAAAGGGCTTATCTCACGAACTGCTAGAGCATTTTTTCTGTTATTTGGATCAGATAAGAAGTAGACCACGTGAAGGATCATAGGCTTTTTTTTGTGGACTAATTTTTCTGTAAAATATCTAATTTACGCGGGCGAAGCCGCGCGGAACGTCTAGTATAATATAATCTTTGCTAATTATAAAGTGGAAAAGTTTGTTTGTATCGAATAGGCTCCGAAATTACTGGGCCGATTGGCACAGTCATACAGACTACAGTAGACTACGAGGAAGAATAAAGAATACTTTTTGTTTCGGGAAAATGTACGATTACTGCGTCATACTGGTTATAGTCGGTTGGAGACTATGGCAGAGTTGATGTCTCAAAAAATGGTTCCACGAAATGCATACCAAGGTACTAATAGTTGGTTGGATGCTTATGAAGCAAACAGACGACTTAGCTTTTTGTAGGAGTCCCATGTTCTTCCATGGCGTTGGCCAATCGGCCAAGTGCAAGTCAAACTTGCGCACGAAGGGTTCCGAACTATTTATTGATAACGATCAAAAATAGACCAAAATTGTAATTTTTGTATGGGAGCCCCCTTAAATATATTTTATACCTATTATTTTGTACTCGATGACGCCCGCAACTTCGTTGCGCCAAAATTCGTATATCGCGCGGGAACCGTACATTTTTCCGTGATAAAAAGTATCCTATGTCCCTTCCCGGGACTCAAAGTATCCCCATACCAAATTTCAGCAAAATCGGTTCAGCGGTTTAGGCGTGAAGAGGTAACAGACAGACAGACAGACACACTTTCACATTTATAATATTAGTATGGATGTTTTAATTTTTATTATATTTTGTTGATATAGCGGCAACACAAATACGTAATTAATTGTGAAACTGTATCTGTTGCCGTTCTCGAGATACAGCCTGGTGAAATACAGACAGACAGCGAAGTCTTAGTTATAGGATCCCATTTTTAGGGTTCCGTACCCAAAGGGTAAAAACGGGACCCTATTACTGAGACTTCGGTGTCTTTCCGTCTGTCTGTCTGTCCGTCTGTCTGTCTCCAAGCTGTATCTCAAGAACCGCTATAGCTAGATTTCTGTTTCATAGATTGTGTGTTTTTGGTGCCGCTATAACAACAAATACTAAAAACAAAATAAAGTTAATATTTAAGGGGGGCTCCCATACAACAAATATGATTTTTTTTTGGCCTTTTTGGCTCGTAATCCATAATGGCAACATGTAGATTAGACACTTGAAATTTTCACAAGATTCAATTATAATAAAATTAAAATAAAATAAATAATTAAGGGGGGCTCCCATACAAAAAAACACAATTTTTGCCCTACTTCACGCTATAACGGTACGGAACCCTTCGTGCGCGAGTCCGACTCGCACTTGGCCGATTTAATTAATAATAATTATTTTATTTTGAGATTTACACCCATATCATTAATACCTAACTGCCGCTTTCAGAGATGAACATTAATTATGAATATTTTGACATAATCCCCATATTATATTACCTGTCAAACTCATCATTAAATGTCTTTGAGTGCGGCCGTAAGTCATATTTAAATTATAGGTCTACCAGAATCTGATGGCAATTTTTGACAGCAGATTTTCAAAAAATATCCTTGATCATCATAGAGATACTATGTACTACGTACTGGAGGCGCCATTGCAAACAAAAAACATGTCACACTTGAGGCATGAGCGGGGTGAGAGGCGGGGCGGTGATGGCTATAGATCAGTACCGTAGAAGTGACAAAGTTTTGTGCCTACACTCGAATGAACGCAGACTCTATTTGAGTAAGTGGATAAAATAAAACAAAGATTATTACTAAACATTATTAAAAGCTTTTATTTAATTTGCTCTGTATATTATTATGTACATATTATTATGTAAGTTCGGGTGGAATTTTTGAACCCAATTTCGAAGTACTCGTATGTATGTGCATATAATATTTTAACCGATTGAGCTGGAATTTTGTATACACGTTTGGTTTGAATGACAATGCACGATACAGTATGACATCACTATAAATATAAAATGGCCGACCATCCAAGATAGCGGAATAGTTATTTTCTATTCCGTCCTATAATAACAGTATGGATATTAAATGAAATAACTTTTTGAGAATAACTCGAACCTACTACACAACTACATCCAATATGGCGGCTCATCTAAGATAGGGGAATACAAACAAAGTTTCGTTTATTTCTGCATGACTAAAAAATTGGATTTCAGTTAAAAATAGTTAAGTGAAATCCAACTTTTAAGTCATGCAGAAATAAACGAAATAATAATATAACAAGTCGCTAAATATAGACACGGTTTTTTCACTAATCAATATCAAGTACGATTTCTCAAGGACATAGTAGTTAATTAGATTTTTTATATAAGATAACGGGGCAAACGAGGGGTCACCTGATGGAAAGCAACAACCGTCGCCCATGGGCACTCGTAACGTCAGAAGTTCTTCTTAAAATGCTTCTAGCGATAGTTCGTTCCACAGTTTTGCAGTGCGCGGAAGAAAGTTACGCGAAAAATGCACGGTGGAAGACCGCCACTTATCTAGGTGATGGGATGGTCCTCAGAGCACTCCCCGTGGTACAACTGATAGAGGATGCAGAGCGAAGCTACATCTAGGCACAATTCCAAGAGGTCCAGCCTGTTTAAAACACTATGGCAGTCAACAATTCGAGCGGCCCTTCGTTACAATAATACACAATAGCACTTATTAGGCAGCGTGGCAGCGGCACGGCGAAGTCATCGTTGAACATACAAAATATATAACCTCCTCCTTTTTGGAAGTCAGTTAAAAACATCGTCATCATCACTCTACTCCGAAGGCATCACTCCGAAGAAACACTTCGCTAATTGCCGAGAATAGAATATGACGTAGCCTCAAAATTCCGAAAATTTCAAAGGTGAGTACAACTCGGTCGAGTTAACTCCGTACCTGGCGGCCATACTTATACAAACCCCCCAGTTTTGGAGCTACAAACGGTCGAGTTAACTCCGTACCAAGGATTTCGAAAATCAGACCACAAACGGCTGAGTAATCGTTGAACATAAAAAAAATAATAAAAATAAACATACATACAGCCAAACTTCCAAAAAAGGAGGTAATACTACCTCCTTTTTTGGAAGTCAGTCAAAAACCAAAATATTACATACCAAAATTTTGCAAAACCGTTACAGCGGCTTGGGCGTGAAGAGGTAACAGACACAGAGAGAGACAGACAGATAGACGGACGGTCAGACAGACGGACAGACGGACAGACAGACAGATGGACGGACAGACCGAGAGACGGACGGATAGACAGACAGACAGATACACTTTCGCATTTATAATAATTATATTATAATAAGTATGGACCCAAAGTCTACTACATACTTACCTTATTTAAATTACTTAAATATTTATAAATACAATTATAATGTAAGCATGTATAATGTACACGTAATACCGTATTTATATTACCAAAATACAAACTCGTCTACGTGAATACTTCATTCATCGTCGTCTCATCATAGATATCTGTATTCTGCCTACATTCCCCTCTGAATCTGCTACTCTATGACAATGCGAAATGGCGCGCGTCTTCGCCTAGTAATTTAATGTTCGTATTTTAATTGAAAATAATTAAATAAGAATACTAACCGATGAAATGTTATTCCGTCGCATTTGGAAGTGTTTTTGGAATTATTTTTACAATATCTTATGACACACCAAGGCATTTTTGTGACTTTTATTTTGTTTTTTTATAATTGTCATACGTCTAGTGCGCAGAAGAGCTCGCGGCCGACTAAGTGCGCTGCGGCTATATAGATTCTGTTGAATGTGACCAAGCATTGCGTTGCGGTGTCAAGTCTAGTACGTAGTACTTATATTATGTCAGTGTTGATCATTGGATAAATTTTTATAGTTGCATGATTAACACACAGAATCAGCCGCTATAAGAAAAAAAAGGATCAAAATGTTTTATTCCAATTACCCCGGTATTGCTAGTCAATTTATTTTCTCACTTTTTGCCATCAGATTCTGGTAGGCCTATAGTTATATTACATTAAAACACAATATCAAACCTTTTTACCATTTGGGTACGGAACCTTAAAACGGACCTAATCTCCTCGGGCCCACAAAGACACATCTACTCTATTTTATTATCGGGAATCGTAATTCGCTCCGGTGCAGGAGTAAATCCGACCTTATCCCCCCGCGATACGGTCTAAATTACCACGGGCTCGTTTCTAATCCGCACAATCAACAGAATTCCCCATCTCCCCGCCAAATGGCGCAGAAGCGAATACAATATCGTCAGTGTTACCAGCTTTAAGAAATATTTACCCTTAAATCTAAGTTAAAACCCCTAAACTTGCCATTCTTATTCCATTCCACACAAATATTATAAATGCGAAAGTGTGTCTGTGTGTCTGTCTGTTACCGCTTCACGTCCTAACAACTGAGCCCATTTTGTTGAAATTTGGTACGGGGATATTTTGGTGTTAAGTTTATGTTTATAGCAAAATTCAAAAATTATTATAGTACACTTTACACTACATATGAGTATAGTACCGTACTATGTTTCATCTATTCTAATCTACTACTGAATCAAACCCCCTAAAAATAGAGACTCCTAAAAACTCCAATCCACTTAATTCTCCCCTAAAACGGGCAAAACCTTAAGTAGGTAACACTTCACGCGGCTCGCAGTATTTCTCGGCGTAACTGAGCGGCCGAAGCGCCGATACACCCTCATATCAAATCGTTTATTGCTAATCCCTGCTGAGTTATGTGCGCCTGGTACTTGGGATTTAATATCCGCGACGATTGGGGACTGTCTACGGAACCATAAAGACGGCTTACATTTTCAATTTAATTTAAACACCGATTTCATAAAACTGTATGTCGGTCTTTCTACCCTTCTGTGTTTCTGTCGTCCTGACTTTCTATTTTCCTATCTTCCTGTCTTTCTGTGTTTCTGACTTTTGTCTTTTTGTGTCAGTGTGTTGTGCTGTTTCTTTCTGGTTTTCTATTTTTTTCCTACTTTTTTCTGTCTTTCTGGCGTATTGTCTTTTTGTCTGTCCATCTCTCTTACCTCTAAAGCGGCTTAAGAGCCTACTGTCAAAACGCTAGCCCCGCCTACACACACCGCTATCCTCCAATCGTGATACAATGATTCCATGAATCGCGTTATTCGTGCTCCGGGCAATATGATTTACGCTGCAGCTAATAGTGAACAATATCGGGTAACAACGGTTCCCGCATTATAGCACGAAAGTAAAGGTCGTAAGTCCTAAAAATGTTTTTGATGATTACTTAAAAATTAAATACAATACTAATATTTCCTGTAGCTATTATTTTGTAAAGTGTGTGATTGTAGTAGTGCAAGTTATTTAATGATAGTAGCTCAATAAGTGTAACAGATATTTGTTGAAAAGCCCAGAAAGATTCATAATTTCAAAAAATAAAACTATCGAGTCAAGTGAATCGTGTTTTTGGTTAGACAAATATCAGATAAATATACAATGATTAAATAAAAATTGAGTATCGTCTTCCGGGATCGTAATACTTATTAGAAAACACAGCAAAATTTGACAGCCCGCTCTTAATCTCTCATCCTATTAGGAATGTCATAGATATATGTACTTTTAATCCCTAGAAATTATATGGGACACTCTTTATCGTGGAAAATATACGGTTACCCCGCTACAACAAATTATTATCATTTCGCAAAAAATCTTTATTCACACACAGATCTTCTCACGTAAAGTACAAAACGATCTGAAATAAAGATCATCTCGCTCGCAGCTATCCAATTTAATCAAATCTGAATGTGAGCCCTCGTGAGACGAGATTTATGCGAGCCGTCTTATAGCCCTGAGCTGCACAGACAGCAAAACTAGCTTCAAATAAAAAAATGTGTATTTTTTCTGATAATTCTACACGCTTAAACTGCTGAACCGATTTTGGTGAAATTCGGTACGGAGATACTGATTCCTGGGAAAGAACGTAGGATAGTTTTTTCCACGGAAAAATGTGCAGTTCCTACGCGACAAACAACTTTCAACGCAACGAAGTTGCGGGCGTCGTCTAGATAACGCGCCGCACTCCGCGCTGGAACCATGATAAAAAAGTATCCTATGTCCTTTCCCGGGACTCAAATAATCTCCATATTCAGTAAAATCGGTTAAGCGGTTTGGGCGTGAAGAGATAACAGACAGACACTTTCGCATTTATATTAAAATATTAGGAAGGATTTACAAACTTACAATATTATTAACCAAAAAAAACCTAGTTAACCTATTTTAGTGCAATGACCAATGATATTTTGCGAACCGTACCTAATACTCGGGTGTCGGGCTAGTACAGGCGATGCCTCGAAACGATGACTCGGCGTCCGACATGTCACAGCTCTGATCGATACGTAATGGACTACTTTTGCATACGTCACGAGTTTTTGCTGCGAAGGACCAAGTAAAGGCCGCTTATATATTTAAGATTTTATACGTGAGAGAGCCATGCTTCGGCACGAATGGGCCGGCTCGACCGGAGAAATACCACGTTCTCACAGAAAACCGGCGTGAAACAGCGCTTGCGCTGTGTTTCGCCGAGTGAGTGAGTTTACCGGAGGCCCAATCCCCTACCCTATTCCCATCCCTTCCCATCCCTACCCTCCCCCTATTACCCTATTCCATCTTAAAAGGCCGGCAACGCACCTGCAGCTCTTCTGATGCTGCGAGTGTCCATGGGCGACGGAAGTTGCTTTCCATCAGGTGACCCGTTTGCTCGTTTGTCCCCTTATTTCATAAAAAAAAAAACAACGCTGCCACAGCCTGTCCAGGATCGATACTAAATAGTAAACTTTTCTTATTATATGTCATGGTTTCTTACTGCGAAGGACCTAATTATAGTCTGCTTACAACTTTATGATCGCTTTCACAGTTGGTACGGGAGCGATGCTTGATAGTAAATTTTTCTATAGACTTTTTACTACAAAAAAACATCATGGTAAGTGCCTGGTCTCAGAGCAATGACTTACATGTACTAACTAATAAAAATGTTTACACAGCAAATCTATACTAATATTATAAAGCGGAAGAGTTTGTTTGTTTGTTTGTTTGTTTGTTTGTTTGTTTGTTTGTTTGAACGCGCTAATCTCAGGAACTACTGGTCCGATTTGAAAAATTCTTTCAGTGTTAGATAGTCCATTTATCGAGGAAGGCTATAGGCTATATTTTGTCACGCTAAGACTAATAGAAGCGAAGAAATAGGAGAAAATGTGGAAAAAACGGTGGAAATTATTTGAAAGGGCTAATCTCACGAACTACTGGAGCAATTTTTATGTTATTTGGCACATATAAGAAGTAGACCACGTGAAGGATCACATGCAATTTTTCGTGGACTAATTTGTCTGTGAAATATCTAATTTACGCGGGCGAAGCCGCGCGGAACGGCTAGTAGCAATATAATATGGTCTGCTTGAATTTTTCTGGCATATTGGAAAACACACGATAGACACATACAGAGGACCTGGAATAGTTCGCTGCGTAAAATATAGAATTTTAGTTAGACGGTGAATTATAAATTGTAATAAAGAAATATGACAAATCCATACTAAAATGTGAAAGTCGGTCTATCTGTTACCGCTTCAAGCTTAAACCGTTAAGCTGATTTTGATAAAACTTGGTGTGGAGATAGTTTCAGTCCTGGGAAAGGACATAAGATACTTTGTATCCCGGAAAAACGTACGGTTCCCACGCGAAAAACGAATTTCCGCGCAACGGAATTGCGAGCGTCATCTAGTAACAATATAAAGGAAAATAATTTAAAACATCACATACATGCCAGTGTTTCGTAGTCACACCACGCCAGTCGCCAGTATGAAGCTAATACAATTTCCCAGTTTACTTGTGAAATTCCAAATGTATTTGTATGGATGGAGCATTCGGTAAACTAGAATTCTAGTTTTAAAAGTTTATAGAAACCCGCTGGCAGTCAAAATTCTAACATAATTGCTTTTGCATTTCATAGTAAAAAAAAAACCGGCCAAGTGCGAGTTGGACTCGCCCATGAAGGGTTCCGCGGCAGCAATAAGGTTTATTTTTATGAAATTAAAAGGTTTTTGATTTATTTTTATATTTCAGTTGATTTAATGAAAGTTAAATTATGTTTACCATTTATGACGTACAAAAAAAATACTTGCTAGATTTCGTTCAAACCAATTTTCGTTGGTAGTATTTATAGCAAAGTACATCATATATTTTTTTAGACTTATCATGCCCCTACTTTAGAAGTTAGAGGGGGGGACACACATTTTACCACTTTGGAAGAGTCTCTCTCGCAAACTATTCAGGTTAGAAAAAAATGATATTAGAAACCTCAATATGATTTTTGAAGACCTATCCATAGATACCCCACACGCATAGGTTAGATGAAAAAAAATTTTTTTTAAATATAATAAAAAAAACTACTTGCTAGATTTCGTTCAAACTAATTTTCGTTGGTAGATTTTATAGTAAAGTACATCATATATTCTTTTTAGACTTATCATGCCCCTACTTTAGAAGTTAGAGGGGGGGGGACACACATTTTAGCACTTTGGAAGAGTCTCTCTCGCAAACTATTCAGGTTAGAAAAAAATAATATTAGAAACCTCAATATGATCTTTAAAGACCTATCCATAGATACCCCACACGCATAGGTTAAATGAAAAAAAAAATTTTTGATTTAGTTGTACCTATGGGGACCCCTAAATTTTTTAATTATTTTTCCATTATTGTATCAAAATCTTAATGCGGTTTACAGACTACATCTAGTTACAAAATTTCAATAGTATAGCTCTTATAGTTTCGGAGAAAAGTGGCTGTGACATACGGACAGACAGACAGACAGACATGACGAATCTATAAGGGTTTCGATTTTTGCCATTTGGCTACGGAACCCTAAAAATACGTGTGGCACTCGGGTACTGCCGCGGTAAAGCTATGGTCCATGGAGGTCGAAGACGTCGTGGACTATATCCAGAAGAAGACGACACTGCGCCTGAGGGTCGAGCGTCTGCAGTCTCGCCACAAAGTTAACTTTAGCTCCTTTGTGGTGAGAGTACCGACGAATCTTCTTTCGACCTTTGAGGCGCCGGAGTTCTGGCCGATGGATGTGGTCTACCGGAGGTTCCGGGGGTTCCGGGGGAGACGGAATTTCTTGATTCGGTCGCCGCGCTCAAAGCCCGCGACAAAAGCTATGCAATAGCCAATAACTTAAAAATGTCAAATTGTATGCACTTTAAAAAATTAACGTCAGTCGTCTACGTGTAAATGCAATAATATAATTGTTATACAAACTTACTGTATGATACTTCTTAAAAATATGTAAATTATTAATTTCACCCCTATTTAAGTAATTTTTCAAGCCAAAACCACTATAACTCTATAAAGTCATTAATATGTTAATTTCTTCAATCTTCTGCTCTCCTGAGTCCTGGTACTCGTGTAATAAACACCTCCTCTCTGTACGTCGAGTATTCTAACGCCTATGCGACCCCAGTCACCCCAATTAGGGAGAACCATTTCGTATCGTATTACCTAATCAATAGAGTCCAATTTTCGTCATTTTCGTCGGGCGCGTGATTAAGGGGCGAACAAAGGATCTCCAGTTTCAATATTGACTATGAAATAATTGAACATAAATTACTCTCAGATATATCGCACTTTTCTCTGTTGTGATAAATCTTAAATCAACCGAAGAACGTATTTTTACTACATGGGTTCCGTAGGGTCTGTCTCGGAACCCCAATGGGCTGAAAATTTGCATGAAAGTACAAAAATTAATCACGAAAAAATTTTTTTTGCGTACCCTAGACATAAAGTGGGTATGAATATTATAGAAGTGTAAACTTCTTACGTCAGAGTCACGTGACGACTGAAAATTAATAAGACGGGGGTGAGTAGACCGCCGGCGCGACGTAGTCGTAGACAGTGGTAGACGTCCCCCCACTCTTTCAATAACATGGCCAAAATGTAAGCCTGCGCTGCTGTTCCCTTTACCGTTCTGTCGGCACTTTAAAAAAAGAATCCGACTCGCACTTGGCTAAGTTTGTAAGCTGAACTCATGAAAGCCCTTTTCTAATTTCTATCCTTTTAAAAGCCAGGCTCGCATACGTAGAGAGGAGAATGTAAGTGTATGCAAACGTTGCTCTCTTGAGAATTACTTTAGTTGTGGCGATATCTACACGAGTCTGAGCGCCTGGTACTTAACTTAATTTGAATTTGACTTAGAACCTGCACACGAATTATGCATAGGCTTTCGGGATGTGCTAGGAGGCAGCCGAAATATCTTCAGATGAAAATTAAGCACTCGTGACTCGGCTAAAAGAGCTATCTCCTTATTTAGATGATGCCCGCAAATACGTTGCGACAAAATGAGTTTATCAAACGGAATCGTACATTTTGCCGCGACCAGAACATATTACTATGTCCTGCGTTTGAATCTTGATAAAATTCGGTATGGAGATACTCTCATTCCCAAAATAGTAAATACATAGGATATATTTAATTCCAGAAAAATTTACGGTTCCATACACTAGTGAACTCGAAACCCAATTGAGTATTCTTGCGCACAAAATGATATTTCGCTCGAAGATGTTTACCAGGGGAACATATTAATAGGAAGTTAATATTGTGTTTGCGATACAATAGACCTGCTGAGCGGGAAAATGGATTGTGTAGTGACGCACAAAATTACTACAGACATTGGTAGAAGAGCTAAGGACATTGCATACTACACTATATTTCTATTTTAAAAGGCTAGAAGTCTGGCTAAGCAAAACATGAGTTTTAGCAATCTGTGTAAGTAATTCGTGTGTCTGTCTGTAAGTTGTAACTTCTTCGTGCCTAAAACGATGAACTGATTTTGATGAACTTTTATATGGATGTACTTTATAGGATATAGCTTTTGCCCGCGGCTTCGCTCGCGTTAAGAAGTATTATTATTATTTAGGTATCAAAGTCTCAGCCCGATCGGTATATCCTCTATTTTATCCCTTGGGGGTAGAATTGATCAAAATCCTTTCTTAGCGGATGCCTACATCATAACATCTACCTGCATGCCAAATTTCAGCCCGATCCGTCCAGTGGTTTGGGCTGTGCGTTGATAGATCACTATGTCAATCAGTCACCTTTGAGTTTTATATATTATTTAGATTTTGTGAATAATTAAGTATTATTTAAATCATCATTTACTATTAATAGATCTAAACTCCCTCCCGCACGCGCACCCCCGCCTTGGTGATGACGCCCACTTCGCAACGGGCCGTGCAGCAGAAATCGTAATATTTTAATTTCGCCATAACTTCAAAATCAAACGTCCAATTTTAATCATTCAAAGACCAAATATTATCTACATAAACTGTGCTTTGTGATAAAATAATTTATTTTGATAAGGATTAATAGCATGAGTAAAATAAACGCGTTTAAATGAAGTCCAAAAATATTTCAAGATTTTTAAATAAAAAAATGGTTGTCGTGCCTCACGCGACATAGATAGGTATAGTGCGTCGCGGACTTTTTTGTAGATATTTATAAGATCTACAATTGATTAGAACATTTTATGGTTCTATCTTTTATAGTTTAAGCAGCGTACGCAAAATAAGTAACTTTTCTGGTTGATTTTTACACCTTGTGTCCGAAAAACCCAAATATCTTACGGAACCCTATTTTTTTCAAAAATAAAATTTATCCTATGTTACTCGTGGATAATGTATCTTTCGAATGGTGAAAGAATTTTTAAAATCGGTCCAGTAGTTTTTGAGCCTATTCATTACAATTAAACAAACAAACAAACAAAGTTTTCCTCTTTATAATATTAGTATAGAAGTATAGAAGTATAGATAGGATTGTTTTCATCCTGTAAAATGTCCAATTCCTGCGGGATAAACGAATTTTGGCGCAACATCAAGCCATATAAAACAAGTATTTACATTTTAGCAGCAGACCGTAGGAGAAAATGTTGATAAAAATATTTTGCGCGAAACTCCTAACGATCTGCGAAAATTCGATAACAAAGTACCAGGCTTGTATAACGTGCAAGATATCGACGTAAAAAGAAAATTCGGGCTCCAGTACGTTGTTTGTCTTATCTAAGTTTGTTCACCCCCTTTGTTACTTCTGTTCTGCCTCCCTGGTCGCCCGCCCCCAATCTGTCAATGCCTTCCTATGATGCCCCAATTACTTACTCCACTGAGATATTTTTAATAAAAAGCACTCGGCCGTGTAATTAAATGCTGGTTATTTTTTGTTGACAAATTATATTATGTCGCAGTCATGAGTCATCTGGTTGAATCTGCTATTTGATTGAATAAAAAACAAATTCATTGAATGAAACCATTTCATTTAAGAGGGCGACTAACCCAAAAAATCTAACATCGTCCTTCTCTCTTCACACTCACGCCAGTCTTTCATATGCCAGGTGAAAAAGGACGACGCGGAATCATCGCCAAGTTAGTTTTTTCTTAATAACTCAATAGATATACAACATTTTAAAAATCCGCCAGGTCAGTGTCTCAATGATAGAATTTTATACAATGTGTTAAAATATAACCTTATTTAATGCACGGTTGCGGCAATATATGAAAAATTCGTGAAAATTAGATGCATCTTTGTGATTTTTTTCTATCGAGAAAATTTTAAGATAATATCGTGTTTTTGCTCAGATCAAAATCTTGGAAATAAAATGTAGTATATCTATGTTTAGAAAATGAAACAATTCGGGGCGTATTTTCAAGTATATAAATTAAGAAATTTTAAAAAAACCCCGCCAAACAACTTTAAAAAATAAAGAAATAATATTTACTGACTTTAAGTTTAAATGATTCCTAAGTGTAAAGTGATATTTTAGTCCATAATTGTTGTCACGGTGTGTCGGGGGACCGCCAACAGCGGCTTTTGCATTTTGTATCGCCAAGTCACTGATTGTCTTGATTCTTTCGCTGTGAACTGACTTTTAAACTATAATGTTATGTGAAATCAAATATCTACATTAGCGGTCCCCCGACACACCTTGACAACAATAATTATGGACTAAAATATTACTTTACACTTAGGAATTATTTTAACTTAAAGTCAGTAAATATTATTTCATTACTTTTCAAAGTTGTTTGGCGGGGTTTTTTTTTTTTAATTTCTTAATTTAATTTTATTTCATGCTTTTTAAACTTGTGTTGGTTATAGTGTTGAATAATTCCTATCAACAGGATCAACAGGATTTTACAGCACTGAGCAGGCTGATGATGATGAACTATAGCTCAGAAAACTCTCGATCATGTCAGCTTTCAAACAAAAAAAACTAGATCAAAATCGGTTCACCCGTTTGGATGCTACGATGCCACAGACAGACAGACAGACAGGCAGACACGTCAAACTTATATAATACCCCTCTTTTTTGTCGGGGGTTAAAAAATGAATTATAAAATCGTCAATTTTGGGTTAGTCGCCCCCTTAATGGCTAAAGGCCAACTCGTCGAGTCTTTAACTGGAAATTAAAAAGTTTCATTCAATGAATTCGCAAGTCATTTAATCAAAAAGCAGATTCAACCAGATGACTACGACATACACAATGAAAACCCGGTGAAAATATTTTATAATAGAGTTTTCGCCAAGCAATCTCAAAATTGTGCGCGGCCTGTACAAATGTACGTATTAAAATTAAACAATTCAAAATTCACACACACAACCCTCTTTCGTAAGTCGGCAAACTCGCTGACTTCGATATTTATTGCTGGCAAGTTTACCGCTATATTGTATAATTGTTTTGGCGTTGTTTCAGACTTTGGCGGACTGTAAACAACACTCAGTTTTGTCACCATCTTTGTTTACTTTTTCACGGGAAAAAACATGATAATGTATGTAACACTTACTGCATAATGCGTCGTTTACACGTAGGCCATTGATGGACTATCTCATTTCGAACGTGTCAAGGGGTATACTGGGCTATGATTGCACAATGATCAAGTGTACATGTTACAGATACCTTCGCAATCATAGTAACAAATACTAACAAATACTAACAAAAACAGTTATCCATCATGTATGATATAATATTTTGTACAACTGTGAAAAAGACAAACCGCTGCAGGTCAATGGACGAATTTCTATCTGTCCTGCGACCGGGCTATGATAACCAGAATTAATATTAGCTATCGGCGTAAGCGCAGCATGATTTGGTAATTCAGAGAAACTACACATAGTGTGAAGTGTCAAAAGACACACCTTTAAGTTTTAAGGAGAGCAGCAAAACTCTACGCTGGCCATGATGGGCAAAATACACGTGATTACGACCGTTTAGATTGGCGCTTTCGTCTTAAATTACCCATGATCGTTGACGATTGTGACACCTTGCACAATCATGTAATCCAGCATGAGCCAACGTGGCATATACTCTAAGATTGATCTCTTGCTACCAGGACAACACAGATCTAAGGTACTCACCGACAAGAGTAGCGAAGAGCGTGGCTAGAAGAGCGCGGGGCGGCATGGCGGTGCGGGGGGAGGGGTAGAGGTGCGAGCGAGACGGAGCGATGCGCGCCGCTCATCTCCACGGCCGCTGCATCTGGGGATGATGATGATGGTTAAAAAAATTTGATCAAAATCGGTGCAGGCGTTTGGATGCTACAATTTAATACACGATACAAATATACACACAAACACAAACACACACACAAGACAAACGGACAGATACATGAAACCTGTAACACTTCTCTGTTGCGAATAGTGTAAAGGTCCATATTATTCGTCTTTAACCATGATCGGCGATTGTGTATTTCAACTTCGCAATCATTCGACAACATCACGTCATCCTACTAATATTATAAAGGCGAAAGTTTGGATGTATATATGTATGTATGGATGTATGGATGTTTGTTACTCTTTCACGCAAAAACTACTGAACGGATTTTAATGAAACTTTACAACGATATAGCTTATACATCATAATAACACATAGGCTACAATTTTAACCGACTTTCAAAATGGAGGAGCTGTTATGTTCGTTATTTTATGTTCAACGATTACTCCGCCGTTTGTGAACCAATTTTCAAAATTTTTCTTTTGGTGTATAGGTTCTCATCCCAATTTGGTACCATATTCATAAAAGTGGTGACCTGATGAAGGAATCCATAAGAAATCGAGGGAACTCCTCAAAATTTATATGGAAACATGTGGTGACTTCGGTTTCGTGAGCAGTATTCCATTATAGAACCGTGTATCATCCCGTTTTGACCCTATTATTGGTACTTTTCATAGTCTTTATTATATATCACTTAAACCGCGGGTAATACCGCGGGGCACAGCTAGTAACTCATAACGTGTAAATTGGCCTTTATGATTACTTTGATTAAAGTTCTTGGTATACCAAAAATCAATATAGTCAGGACATAGAGCACATAGAATTTCGCACATTCACCTATCGCTACTTGTCTCTTTCACTCAGCAATATAATATGGCTATCACGCCCCTATTATCTTGTGCGAGTAAAAGAGAAAAGTAACTATAGGTCAATGAACGCTAACTAACTCTAACCTCAAAATCATACTCATACTCAGATATACTTCAAATACAACGCACATGCGACCTTCCTAGTATTAAAACTAACGGGGTAAAAACGGGACCCTATTACTAAGACTTCGATGTCTGTCCGTCTGTCTGCCTGTCTCCAGGCTGTATCTCAAGAACGGCTATAGCTAGACATCTGAAATTTTCACAGATTTTGTATTTCTGTTGCCGCTGTAACAACAAATACTAAAAACAAAATAAAATTATTTTTTAAGGGGGGCTCCCATACAACAAACCTGATTTTTTTGACCCCTTTTGCTCGATATCAATAATGGCAACAGCTAGGCACTTGAAATGTTCACAAAATACTCAATTGTAGGTAAGTACTTATACTTTTATAATCCATACTAATATTATAAAGCTGAAGAGTTTTTCTCAGGAACTACTGGTCCGATTTGAAAAATTATTTCAGTGTTAGATAGCCCATTTATCGAGGAAGGCTATAGGCTATACAATATTAAGCTCAGATCAATTGGAGCGAAGAAGCAGAGGAAAATGTGGAAAAAACGGGGAAAATTATATGAAACTAGACGTTCCGCGCGGATTTGCCCGCGTAAATTAGATATTTCACAGACAAATCAGTCTACAAAAAATTAAATTAAGAAATTTAAAAAAACCCCCGCCAAACAACTTTAAAAAGTAATGAAATAATATTTACTGACTTTAAGTTTAAATAATTCCTAAGTGTAAAGTAATATTTTAGTCCATGATTGTTGTCACGGTGTGTCGGGGGATCGCCAAGTTAACTACGACAACAGCGACTTTTGCATTTTGTATCGCTGATTGTCTCGATTCAGTTCGCTGTGAACTGACCTTTAAACTATAATGTTATGTGAAATCAAACATCTACATTAGCGGTCCCCCGACACACCTTGACAACAATTATGGACTAAAATATTACTTTACACTTAGGAATTATTTAAACTTAAAGTCAGTAAATATTATTTCATTACTTTTTAAAGTTGTTTGGCGGGGTTTTTTTTTTAATTTCTTAATTTAATTTTATTTCATGCTTGTGTTGGATATAGTGCAGAATTGTTCCTATCAACAGGATCATATCCCAATGAATACGATCTATAAATATCCTCTTGGATGAGGCCGTCAATATGAGCCCAAACATGAAACCTCCACTCTGGGTTCATACGGAGCTCGGCTCCTATAAAATCCAGGTGATGCTGCAGCAGCAGCATGCAAATATTTACTGCTTATCTACGTCTTATTGGTTGTCGCAATTAAAATGAGCCCAAACACGAGACCTCTGCTCTAAGTTGGTGAGGAGTTGGGTATCCTATTGATTACCAGGTGATGCTGCAGCACCAGGGTCAACTTTCCATAAATATGTATATTATATTCATAAGTGTCACGAACCAGAATGCAAAATATAAAACCCATCAAACGACTGCAAGTTGCTAATCGGCCTATCACGAACCAGATAAACTGTGATATTTCAGCAATGAGCAGGCTGATGATGATGAACTATAGCTAAGAACACTCTCGATCATGTCAGCTTTCAAACAAAAAAAACTAGATCAAAATCGGTCCACCCGTTTGGATGCTACGATGCCACAGACAGACAGACAGACAGACAGACAGACAGACAGACAGACAGACAGACAGACAGACAGACAGACAGACAGACAGACAGACAGACAGACAGACAGACAGACAGACAGACAGACAGACAGACAGACAGACAGACAGACAGACAGACAGACAGACAGACAGACAGACAGACAGACAGACAGACAGACAGACAGACAGACAGACAGACAGACAGACAGACAGACAGACAGACAGACAGACAGACAGACAGACAGACAGACAGACAGACAGACAGACAGACAGACAGACAGACAGACAGACAGACAGACAGACAGACAGACAGACAGACAGACAGACAGACAGACAGACAGACAGACAGACAGACAGACAGACAGACAGACAGACAGACAGACAGACAGACAGACAGACAGACAGACAGACAGACAGACAGACAGACAGACAGACAGACAGACAGACAGACAGACAGACAGACAGACAGACAGACAGACAGACAGACAGACAGACAGACAGACAGACAGACAGACAGACAGACAGACAGACAGACAGACAGACAGACAGACAGACAGACAGACAGACAGACAGACAGACAGACAGACAGACAGACAGACAGACAGACAGACAGACAGACAGACAGACAGACAGACAGACAGACAGACAGACAGACAGACAGACAGACAGACAGACAGACAGACAGACAGACAGACAGACAGACAGACAGACAGACAGACAGACAGACAGACAGACAGACAGACAGACAGACAGACAGACAGACAGACAGACAGACAGACAGACAGACAGACAGACAGACAGACAGACAGACAGACAGACAGACAGACAGACAGACAGACAGACAGACAGACAGACAGACAGACAGACAGACAGACAGACAGACAGACAGACAGACAGACAGACAGACAGACAGACAGACAGACAGACAGACAGACAGACAGACAGACAGACAGACAGACAGACAGACAGACAGACAGACAGACAGACAGACAGACAGACAGACAGACAGACAGACAGACAGACAGACAGACAGACAGACAGACAGACAGACAGACAGACAGACAGACAGACAGACAGACAGACAGACAGACAGACAGACAGACAGACAGACAGACAGACAGACAGACAGACAGACAGACAGACAGACAGACAGACAGACAGACAGACAGACAGACAGACAGACAGACAGACAGACAGACAGACAGACAGACAGACAGACAGACAGACAGACAGACAGACAGACAGACAGACAGACAGACAGACAGACAGACAGACAGACAGACAGACAGACAGACAGACAGACAGACAGACAGACAGACAGACAGACAGACAGACAGACAGACAGACAGACAGACAGACAGACAGACAGACAGACAGACAGACAGACAGACAGACAGACAGACAGACAGACAGACAGACAGACAGACAGACAGACAGACAGACAGACAGACAGACAGACAGACAGACAGACAGACAGACAGACAGACAGACAGACAGACAGACAGACAGACAGACAGACAGACAGACAGACAGACAGACAGACAGACAGACAGACAGACAGACAGACAGACAGACAGACAGACAGACAGACAGACAGACAGACAGACAGACAGACAGACAGACAGACAGACAGACAGACAGACAGACAGACAGACAGACAGACAGACAGACAGACAGACAGACAGACAGACAGACAGACAGACAGACAGACAGACAGACAGACAGACAGACAGACAGACAGACAGACAGACAGACAGACAGACAGACAGACAGACAGACAGACAGACAGACAGACAGACAGACAGACAGACAGACAGACAGACAGACAGACAGACAGACAGACAGACAGACAGACAGACAGACAGACAGACAGACAGACAGACAGACAGACAGACAGACAGACAGACAGACAGACAGACAGACAGACAGACAGACAGACAGACAGACAGACAGACAGACAGACAGACAGACAGACAGACAGACAGACAGACAGACAGACAGACAGACAGACAGACAGACAGACAGACAGACAGACAGACAGACAGACAGACAGACAGACAGACAGACAGACAGACAGACAGACAGACAGACAGACAGACAGACAGACAGACAGACAGACAGACAGACAGACAGACAGACAGACAGACAGACAGACAGACAGACAGACAGACAGACAGACAGACAGACAGACAGACAGACAGACAGACAGACAGACAGACAGACAGACAGACAGACAGACAGACAGACAGACAGACAGACAGACAGACAGACAGACAGACAGACAGACAGACAGACAGACAGACAGACAGACAGACAGACAGACAGACAGACAGACAGACAGACAGACAGACAGACAGACAGACAGACAGACAGACAGACAGACAGACAGACAGACAGACAGACAGACAGACAGACAGACAGACAGACAGACAGACAGACAGACAGACAGACAGACAGACAGACAGACAGACAGACAGACAGACAGACAGACAGACAGACAGACAGACAGACAGACAGACAGACAGACAGACAGACAGACAGACAGACAGACAGACAGACAGACAGACAGACAGACAGACAGACAGACAGACAGACAGACAGACAGACAGACAGACAGACAGACAGACAGACAGACAGACAGACAGACAGACAGACAGAC
The DNA here is from genome assembly GCA_905187585.1 of Cyaniris semiargus. Lineage (NCBI taxonomy): Eukaryota > Metazoa > Arthropoda > Insecta > Lepidoptera > Lycaenidae > Cyaniris > Cyaniris semiargus. The sequence continues at coordinate 9,312,980 of LR994569.1, forward strand.
AGACAGACAGACAGACAGACAGACAGACAGACAGACAGACAGACAGACAGACAGACAGACAGACAGACAGACAGACAGACAGACAGACAGACAGACAGACAGACAGACAGACAGACAGACAGACAGACAGACAGACAGACAGACAGACAGACAGACAGACAGACAGACAGACAGACAGACAGACAGACAGACAGACAGACAGACAGACAGACAGACAGACAGACAGACAGACAGACAGACAGACAGACAGACAGACAGACAGACAGACAGACAGACAGACAGACAGACAGACAGACAGACAGACAGACAGACAGACAGACAGACAGACAGACAGACAGACAGACAGACAGACAGACAGACAGACAGACAGACAGACAGACAGACAGACAGACAGACAGACAGACAGACAGACAGACAGACAGACAGACAGACAGACAGACAGACAGACAGACAGACAGACAGACAGACAGACAGACAGACAGACAGACAGACAGACAGACAGACAGACAGACAGACAGACAGACAGACAGACAGACAGACAGACAGACAGACAGACAGACAGACAGACAGACAGACAGACAGACAGACAGACAGACAGACAGACAGACAGACAGACAGACAGACAGACAGACAGACAGACAGACAGACAGACAGACAGACAGACAGACAGACAGACAGACAGACAGACAGACAGACAGACAGACAGACAGACAGACAGACAGACAGACAGACAGACAGACAGACAGACAGACAGACAGACAGACAGACAGACAGACAGACAGACAGACAGACAGACAGACAGACAGACAGACAGACAGACAGACAGACAGACAGACAGACAGACAGACAGACAGACAGACAGACAGACAGACAGACAGACAGACAGACAGACAGACAGACAGACAGACAGACAGACAGACAGACAGACAGACAGACAGACAGACAGACAGACAGACAGACAGACAGACAGACAGACAGACAGACAGACAGACAGACAGACAGACAGACAGACAGACAGACAGACAGACAGACAGACAGACAGACAGACAGACAGACAGACAGACAGACAGACAGACAGACAGACAGACAGACAGACAGACAGACAGACAGACAGACAGACAGACAGACAGACAGACAGACAGACAGACAGACAGACAGACAGACAGACAGACAGACAGACAGACAGACAGACAGACAGACAGACAGACAGACAGACAGACAGACAGACAGACAGACAGACAGACAGACAGACAGACAGACAGACAGACAGACAGACAGACAGACAGACAGACAGACAGACAGACAGACAGACAGACAGACAGACAGACAGACAGACAGACAGACAGACAGACAGACAGACAGACAGACAGACAGACAGACAGACAGACAGACAGACAGACAGACAGACAGACAGACAGACAGACAGACAGACAGACAGACAGACAGACAGACAGACAGACAGACAGACAGACAGACAGACAGACAGACAGACAGACAGACAGACAGACAGACAGACAGACAGACAGACAGACAGACAGACAGACAGACAGACAGACAGACAGACAGACAGACAGACAGACAGACAGACAGACAGACAGACAGACAGACAGACAGACAGACAGACAGACAGACAGACAGACAGACAGACAGACAGACAGACAGACAGACAGACAGACAGACAGACAGACAGACAGACAGACAGACAGACAGACAGACAGACAGACAGACAGACAGACAGACAGACAGACAGACAGACAGACAGACAGACAGACAGACAGACAGACAGACAGACAGACAGACAGACAGACAGACAGACAGACAGACAGACAGACAGACAGACAGACAGACAGACAGACAGACAGACAGACAGACAGACAGACAGACAGACAGACAGACAGACAGACAGACAGACAGACAGACAGACAGACACGTCAAACTTATAACACCCCTCTTTTTGGTCGGGGGTTAAAAAATAACCTATGATCCTGCACGTGGTCTACTTCTTATCTGACCCAAATAACAGACAATAACTCTAGTAGTTCGTAAGATAAGCCCTTTTAAATAATTTCCCCCGTTTTTTCCACATTTTCTTCTGTTTCTTCGCTCCTATTAGTCTTAGCGTGATAAAATATAGCCTATAGGCTATCTAACACTGAAAGATTTTTTCAAATCGGACCAGTAGTTCCTGAGATTAGCGCGTTCAAACAAACAAACAAACTAACTAACTAACTAACAAACTCTTCCGCTTTATAATATTAGTATAGATTGCTTATTATCTTAAGAACTACTGGAGCAATTGTTATGTTATTTGGCACACATGAAGAATAGATCACGTGAAGGGACATAGGTTATTTTTTGCGGAAAAATGTACTGTTTCCGTGAAAAACCTAAATTACGCGGGCGAAGCCGCGCGGAACACTCGCGTCGTCACACCGCGACTGACTGATGATGACACATCTACATATAAATAAAAATTACTGTGATAAAGCACAAATCGATAGGTGTGATAGTTTTCCCGTAAAGTGTACCACAAAATTACATGTTGTGGGATATACTAGAGCTCGCTTCGCTCGCCCTGATAAATAATAAAGGGGGGCTCGGGTACTTCAATTATGCCCAAACAAAAGATATTTCAACTTCCCTCTACCTCTAAACCTCTTAGTATTTCCACACCAAATTTTATTAAAATTGGTTAAGCCGTTTAAGCGTTACGTAGCAACAGACGAACAGACAGATACGTACAGTTTCGCTAAATATTAGTATGGATACTAGATGACGCCCGCAACTCCGCTGCGCCAAAATTCGTTTATCGCGCGGCAACCGTACATTTTCCAGGACAAAACTTTCATTTGCCTCTTCCGTTGACTCAATGTATATCTACAGTCTACACCGAAACTCATCAAAATTGCTTTAGCAATTTAGTGTAAAGAAATAACAGACAGGCAGAGCGATTCGATTAATATTAGTACGGAGACTGTGGTAGTCCTGGTCGCTATTGTACCTTATATAACTCAGGACCCCCTACCTCCCCTCACACCTACACCTTAAATTGTACCTTAACACGTAGAAAATAGAGTTTAAATTCGATTGTTAGTACTGTAACATACTATATACGCGTTATATTGTTCTATCGAAAATCGAGAAGTGTCTTTAGTTATATTGATCTAGAGATTCGACAAAGTTGGGTACTTAGACAAATCGCATTCGATGATTTCTATAACGAAGTTATAAATCGAAAGTGTATGATATCCATACTAGTATTATATAAATGCGAAAGTATTTTAAATAAATTATGGCTGCCTGTCTGTCTGTTTATTTCATTAAGCCCCATACGGTCACCGGTGACCGAGACACAATAGAATATCTATTGTGTCTCGTTTTCCCACGATCGACGGGTTATACCTCTACCGTGCCTCTACCAAACGGCTGAACCAATTTTGAAAAATAGAAATGTTGGTACGTAGATATTTTGAGTCCCGGGAAAGGACAATAGAACCTTTTTTTATCCCGGAAATCGTGCAATCCTAGACCCAATCATCCTATGTCCTTTCCCGGGACTCAAAGTAAATTTAAATCAGTTCATCCGTTTGGGAGCTATGATGCCACAGAGAGACACACAGACAGACACGTCAAACGTATAACACCCCTCTTTTTGCAACGAGGGTTAAAAATCATGATGATGCTGATAACAATCGCCTATTTAGATTAGTTCTGGAACCCTATTTAAGTTTGAACAGTAACCGAAACTCACGAATTAATCCAAGTTTGGGGTAACTCCTGAAGTCCTGATTTTTTATGTTCGCCTGGTACTTTCATCATCAACACTCATACATTCGGGTCGTGTTTGTCATGCGTTCTACTGGGTTGTGACTTGTGAGGGAAGAGGAAGTGTTTTTTGTACTGCGCAAACACTTAGGCACTATAAAATCGCTCCTTCGGGGACCGTCACCGAAATAGATGTCGAAGGGATGTATCCGAATGATACTCATTTGAAAGAAAGAAAGAAAGATCCAAAATTATAACATTTTACAAACTTAATATACATCTTCTTATACATACATATATTATAAAATTCTCGTGTCACAATGTTAGTCCGCGTACTCCACCGAAACGGCTTTACTGATTTTTACCAAATTTTATATGCATATTCAGTAGGTCTGAGAATCGGCTACTGGCTACCTACTTTTTAGGGTTCCGTAGCCAAATGGCAAAAAACGGAACCCTTATAGATTCGTCATGTCCGTCTGTCTGTCTGTCCGTCCGTATGTCACAGCCACTTTTCTCCGAAACTATAAGAGCTATACTATTGAAACTTGGTAAGTAGATGTAGTCTATGAACCGCATTAATATTTTGATACAAAAATGGAAAAATTATAATAAATTTTAGGGGTCCCCATAGGTACAAGTCAACTGAAATTCACATACTCTGGGAGTGCGGTCTCTGGCATGAGGAAAGAACCGATTTGTTAAACAGCCTCCAATGTGTCTCTGGAGTCGTATATTACGATGACCTCGTAGGCAGCGCATAGAATTTCCGTGCTTTCAAACGTTTTTGTCATAAATTCTATTGGAAACAATCGAACACAAGTTTGCCATTATAAATAAATGTATTTTTTATGAAGTAGGCATATTATATTAAGTATAATTTAATTTTTTTTCCCGTGGTGCTTCCCCCTTTTGTTCGGACATCAATGTCATTACAATTTTGGCTGTCTCCCGCTTTGCTTGGGGAGGGACATTGGATATCTCCTACTCCTCCTACATTTCTTCTGATTAATTTCGTTGCGAGTCCCAAGACAGATTTAGCTTGTCCCTCGGGCATCCCTGAGATCATATCAAAGGGTTTTCGTGGTTGGTTACCAATGTTGATCCTGGCGACACAGGAGTTGCAGTGGTGGGAATGTGTGGTGGGCCTTTTGCCCGTTTATGTCAACTGAAACAATTATTTTTTTTCACCTAACCTATGCGTGTGGGGTATCGGTAGACAGGTCGTAGTTTAAACGAAATCTAGCAAGTAGTTTTTTTATACGTCATAAATGGTAAACTTAATTTAACTTTCATTAAATCAACTGAGATATAAAAATAAATCAAAAACCTTTTAATTTCATAAAAATAAACCTTATTGCTGCTGCGGAACCCTTCATGGGCGTGTGCAACTCGCACTTGGCCGGTTTTTATATTGATAAGTGCATTTGTTGAATAAATAATAGTAAATTATTACAACTCGAGACTGACGGCGACCATTGTTCGTGCGACGGGATAGCGATGGACGTTGCCATGGTTACCATACTTATTTAGTCACTTTAGTAAAATATTAGGGGCGAAATACTTTATATGGCAAAACAACATTTGCCGGGACAGCTAGTAATAGGTATATAAAAAAAAATATTGTTGTACGTGCAATGTATCCCATGGGAATAGTGTATTTTGAGAGTAAAAGTAGCCTATGTTACTACAGAGCTTATTTAAAATAATTTTATTAGTTTTGGGAAATAGAAAAATCATCCATAGATACATAAAAAGTAGCATCCATGAAAAATTCACCTTATCTTAGACTTTTCATAAGGAATAAAAATACTAGGATAGTATAATATTACAGGTGATAGCCTGAGCAAGCTCTTCCAATATCGAAGCTATAAAACTATATCCGTCGTAATATTTTCGGGAAGGAAGTATTTTAGGGAGGGGAACAAATATCGGAATTTCCGCGAAATCCCGGGATGAAATGTTCCGGGATACGGAATTCTCGGCTACGGTAAACTGGGGTAAGTCATTGGCACAACTCCAGACGTTAGTTAAGAAAGATGAAAATTTCAAGAACCTTTGAAATTTTAAAATAAATGAATGCATAGGGAAAAATATTTTCTATATTGTGGTGCCAAGCTAAATTCAAAGATTTTTTTTTTTAGCTTGGCACCACAATATAGAAAATACTTTACCCAGAAATCAGAATCCATTTTTAAATATTTAAAAATTTCGTAAAAGTTTTTCAGATGCGGCAAAAAATTTATCCAGAATCTACATATTGCCCGCTATACTTCATTGTGCCTAAATTAGTTTCTCGCGTTGGAACTGTAAATTTTTCCGAGATAAAAAATAACCTATGTCCTTTGCCGGGTCCCAGAGTATCCCCATACCCCCAGTTTGGGCGTGAAGAGGTAACAGACAAACATACAGACATACAGACACACTTTTGCATTTATAGTTATTAGGTAATTAGTATCAGTAAGGATTTTATTCGTAAACAAGATCGTCTCGTTACAAGATATACAAGAGTATAAGAGACAGAAGTTACTACCGTAACAACCAATCATTCTTCACTAGTTTTCAGTTCGGATAAACTAGACCAGCCTTTCCCAAAGTGGGCGATAACGCCCCCTTATGGGCGCTGAAGGCCTAAAGGGGGGCGGTATGGGACCCAGAAAAAAACGGGGGCGTTGTGTGGAGGCTTTAATTTAAAAGTAGGTGAAACAAAAGGGCGCCAAATTTTTTTTTCTCAAAGTGGGCGGTAGACAAAATAAGTTTGGGAACCCCTGAACTAGACAGATTCTTACTTCCAAGTGTTAAATTAATAACACAGATGTTAACATAAAAATTAAAATAACAAAAAAATCGACCAAGTGCGAGTTGGACTCGCGCAAGCAGGGTTCCGTACCGTTATAGAGCGAAATTTGGAAAAAAAGTGTTTTTTGTATGGGAGCCCTCCTGAAATATTTATTTAATTTTAATTTTATTATTAATTATTAAAATACAAATATAATTCAGGATTTTCTGAGTATTCCCCCCCTTAAATAGGGCTCCCCTTAAATATTTATTTTATTTTTAGTATTTGTTGTTATAGCGGCAATAGAAATACACAATCTGTAGCCTGGAGACGGACAGACAGACGGACAGACGGACAGACATCGAAGTCTCAGTAATAGGGTCCCGTTTTAACCCTTTGGGTACGAACCCTAAAAAATGAGAAAAAAGGAAATTCCAACCAGAAAAGTGATGAAAAACAACGATCATCATTCATCTTATCATATTCCCGCGCGAAACCGCCGCAAACAACTAGTGTTAAGATAAAATCGCAAAAACAATTTTTCAAACCAAAGTAGCCAATTGTGTGGAGTGGTTATTCAAAAATACACCCACTGTTGTACAGGATAAGGTGGAAATTTGAAGAGCACTCCCGACCCTCAACCCTCGAGTGAAGAGTAGTACTTCATTAAAGAGTTGACTAATATCCTCTCTTTGGCCGTTATGCTGCCCTGGGAGAATGACTCTCGGTTCCTTATAAAATAGATGTTGCCTCCTCGCGTTGGTTTTCCCGGAAACCTTACATTTTGCGTGCAAAAACTATCCTATGTCCTTTCCCCGGACTTAAAGTATCTGCATACAAAATTTTATCAAAATCAGTTCAGCGGTTTAAGTGTGAAAATGCTATAGACAGGCGTAGACGCACTCTCTCTTAATCGAAATCAAATCAAAATCAAAATAGTTTTTATTCAGAGTAATTTTTTTACAAAAATTTTTCCGAACGTCGTAACTAAGGTGCCTACCACCGGTTCGGGAACTAACCCGGCGAGAAGAACCGGCGTAAGAAACTCGCACGGGGCCATCTTTTACTAAAAAGATGGAAAATTACAATAAAAAAAAATCATATAACAATTTTATGACTGATAGCTATTTACAATAGGAAATATAAAAAAATAGCCAGTAGGAACCACCCTATTCCCAAGGTGTGTTGTCGTCGATGAAATCATTGATTTTATAATAAGCCTTAGCACACAAACGTTTTTTAACTACTTTTTTAAATTTATTGATAGAGAGATTTTGAACGTTTTCTGGGATTCTATTGCACAGGCGTATACACTGGCCTTTAAAAGATTTGCTGACTTTGCCAAGTCTGATCACTGGTATTTCTAGTTTATTCTTATTCCTAGTGTTAAAACAATGATTGTCGCTTTTCTTTTTGAAATTATTTAAGTTTTTTCTTACATACAGTACGTTATCCAAGACGTATTGAGATGTGACGGTCACAATATTTATTTCCTTAAACTTTTCTCTTAAGGATTCACATGATGACATTTTATAAATAGAACGTATCGCTCGCTTCTGCAGCACAAATATTGCATTAATGTCCGCTGCATTTCCCCATAGAAGGATTCCATAGGACATAATGCTGTGGAAATAACTAAAGTAAACAAGTCGCGCTGTTTCTACATCAGTTATTTCTCTGATTTTTTTAACAGCATATGCTGCAGAACTGAGCCTATCCGCCAGATTTGCAATATGCGGGCTCCACTGTAATTTACTGTCTATAGTTATAACTAGGAATACAGTGGTGTCCACTAATTTCATTTTCTCATCATTTAATAGTACATTGGTTTGTACTTGCCTAACATTTGGCAAACTGAACTTTAAACATTTCGTTTTGTTAGAATTTCTAAAGCAAGAATAACTTCCATAGTAATATTATAATTTGAATGTATGTCTATCCGTCTGCAGTCTTTAATGCTCAAACTGCTGAATTGTAGCTAACGAAATTTGGTTTGGAGATACAGTAAGTCCTAGAAAAGGACACAAGATGGTTATAATAACGGAAAATTTATAAATCCCGCGTGATGAACTAATTTCTTTTCAAAGAAATTTAAGACAACATTAATTCGTTTGTACATAATTCTAGGGATTTTACTCAAAATTGTAGGTACTACTTAAACAAAGCGAATTGGTGCATCTTCGTAGCTTTTCGTTATCTTTAACCAATATTATGAATGCTAAAGTTTGTGAGTGTGTTACTTCTTAACGTTTAAACGGCTGAAGTGTTTTTGATGAAATTTAGTATGAAGTTAGCTAACATCCTGGATAAACACGAAGATCCTGGATTGGTCCTGGATTCATACATTTATTGCGGAAAAAAGTCATATCGGAAATCATAGGTACTAATTTATTTTTACTTTAAAACAGCGGGTAGCACCGCAAGGCACAGCTAGTTTCATAATAAGACTAAAGTAAAATATAATATTCGTAAAATATGAGATAGAGCCGGAAAATGTATCATTTCCTTGGTATAGATGTGAGTTCCCTATACAGATGTGGAAATGACAATATTTGTTATAGTAAATGACTTGCCTACATTTGAAACCCTGAATTACGTACTAATATTACAAATGTCCAAGTGTGTTTGTATCTTTGTCTGTTAATATTCTCGATCTAACTGCTGAAGCAATCTATACTAATATTATAAATGCGAAAGTGTGTCTGTATGTCTGTTAACTCTTTACTCCCAAACCGCTGAACCGAATTTGGTGGGTATGGAGATACTTTGACTCCCGCGCCCGGGACATAGGATACTTTTTATCCAGGAAAAATGTACGGCTCCCGGGCGATAAACGATTTTTGGCGCAACGGAGTTGCGGGTGTCATCTAGTGGGATATATTGCTGCAATGTTTTCACGCTAGAGGCAGTACCAGCGTAGACAGTTAACAAAAAGTTATGTTCGACGTTTAACAAGGTTTCTGTCAATATTCTGACATGACGTGTGCAACATGTCGGATTTGGTCGGATTATTCACTGTATGTGCTAGTGGCGCCCTCTGCTCCGACCTTTCCGTAATATTCCCAATTGTCATAAAACCGAGTTGAATATTTAGAAAAAACACAGTATTTTTACACGAAAAGCAAACAACATGTAAAAATCAGAATCATATTTGCATCGTTCTAACGCCAAAAATTAACAAATAACAAAACAAAACGTGTTACCTTTACTTCTTTTGTTCTATAACCCAGTATTAACTAGATACAACGGAAATAACCCCCTATCTGTAACTCAACTGACTCACAAACAAACATGCAGAAAGCTTTACTCATAAGACCCAACTTGTACTCGCATACTCGAGCCAAACTTCTAGATAAGTGCTACACTACAAATCGCAGTCAAATAAATATAAAACTTCGTTGTGCTCCCCCCGGGGAATCCCGCTTCCCGGGATCGCGGGATCCCGGGACTATCCCGGAATTTCCGGGGCACGGGATTGTGTTATACAATGCGGAAATTTTAATTTTAAATTTATCTGACGAGTATTGGTGAATGATACCGAATGCAATAAAAAGCTTTCATGTTTTTTTTTTTTTTTTTACCGATATTTTATAGATGTGCTGTTTAAGGTGGTAGTTTTTTTCGCGGCTTCGCATGTGTGCGAATTCAGATAATTTAGCCTTTCCTACATCCATACTTAATAAATTATAAAAATGCGAAAGTGTATCTGTCTGTCTTTCTGTTACCTCTTCACGCCCAAACCGCTGAATCGATTTTGCTGAAATTTGGTGTGGATATACTATGAGACTTGGGAAAGGACGTAGGATACTTTTTATCCCGGAAAAATATACGTTTCCCGCGCGATAAACAAATATCTGCGACGGAGTTGCGGGCGTCATCTAGTCAACAATTATACCTAATCATTTTTCCCCAATATTTTATTGCGCCGAAAGTTTATCGTGTAAGTACCTACAGTATTTTTTTTTCTGAGATGAAACGATAATATAACGTTTTTTATTAAGATTAACGGTACTGATTTGTGAAAAATAATAACATAATCCCGACTTTCACTGAACAATACAAACAAAATTTAGTACTTACCGGTCTATTATTCTATTTATAACTTTCAAACGCGGATTAAAATCGTTTAACATTTTCAATGGTGTATTCATTAAACTTCAACGCCATTTTCAAATAAATAGGTATGTCGATCATCTATTAAAAGGTCAATGTAATTTTTTTATTAAAGTAATTTATAGGCTTAAGAACTTAAGAATTAATAATAAAAGGTTGTCAAATGACAGTGCTAATATTGTGAACAAACCTTTGTGTCAATGTTGAATATGGACTGACGATTCACAGCAAACTTGATGCGAATTCGAATCCAAACTAATATTATAAATGCAAAAGTGTGTCTGTATGTTACCTCTTCACGCTTAAACCGCTGAAGATTTTACAATTTGGTATTGAGACACTTCGAGTCCCGAGAAAGGACAAAGGATACTTTTTATCCCGGAAAATTTAAAAATTTACGGTACTAGCGCGATCAACAAATTTTGGCGTAACGGAGTTGTTGAGGAGCATTTTGTCGTTGCGACGTAGTGTGGTTGTGGTATGTGTGGGTTGGCCCTAACGTGAAAACACGGGAAACGTTCATGGCAAAATTCTCGTAAAAACTTCGTCGCTCGTTCACCACGTAATGTTGGAACTTTGCCGTCTACGAAAAATCTACAAGAAGTACAAAGAAAGATCGATTGAAAAAATCTTTTAAAAATATTTATATTGGTATAACTGTAATGTACTGTAACGTGTGTGTGCTAAGGCTTATTATAAGGTAACTGTTTTTCTCAATGATAGCCACACCTTGGGAATTTAAATAAGCTGACAGACCATAGGCCGGTTCTATAGTATAAATATGTATCACATTTTTACACTTAGTGTTCATTAGTTTAAGCTATTATTGTAATTTTCCACCTTTTTGGTAAAATGTGGCCCCGTGCGAGTTTCTTACGCCGGTTCTTCTCGCCGGGTTAGTTCCCAAACCGGTGGTAGGCCTCATGCAGACGTTCTAAAAGTGTTAACTTTGTTAACATATTTAGAAATAAATATTTTGATTTTGATTTTTGTAAATTATAATAATTAGGGGTAACTTTTCGTTTGTTTGTCAACCAGGTTGTATCTCAAGAACCGCAATATCACAGAGCTATCGAGTAACTTACTAGTACATAAGCAATAGCTTAAGAATAATTAAAATTTTCACAATAATTACGTTTTTCCGTTGCTACCGTAATAAACAGTAAAAATGTATTAGATTTTCCAGTAGAATAACAAAATTTGTAAAATCGACTTTAAATCACAAAACATAACGTTATTATTGACCATTTTTTCAGCATAAGGAAAATCCACGATAGCTTTTCATTTCATTTTCCCTGAAACGTTTGATCGCATATTACGAATCGCGTGCAAATTTCGGACATTTTACCATCCTACAAAAACGAAAACCACACCACCTACATTGTCATACGCTCCTAGTACACACGAACAACTATTTACCAATGATTTATCTAATGATCTATGAATACTTACGTTGATATAATTTCACTCACTCACAAACACGAGTATACAGCGGGACGACCGCGGCGGGACTGACTGAGGGATGAAACAGGGAGCCGGGAGGGTAGGAGGGGGGAGGGAGGGGCTCTCACACGGGACGACACGATTCTATCGGGATCAATGGGATCCTCTTTTTGAAGGGTGGTAAGACATAGTAACAAAATGTGGGGTGATAGTGTGATTTTGAGGTTGCTGTTGTGATTTGTGTGCAGTACGTAAAATAATATTATGTAAGTACTTCGATTTGTGGCACTCGGACTGCCGGCGTAAAGCTATAAATTGCAGTTAGCAGCTACAGCGAGTCTACACGCATACGTCTAGTCACACGTACACAAACACCATGCCGAAGTCTGACGAACTGAAACAACATTAGACGATGTGTTAGGTTTATTTTCGTTACGGAATTTCTTGATTCGGTCGCCGAGCTCATAGTCCTCGATAAAAGCTATGCAATAGCTTAAAAAATAGGGTTGAACTCATATTCTAACAGAAGTGAAAACGAAACAGAAAAATCGGCCAAGTGCGAGTCGGACTCGCGCTCGAAGGGTTCCGTACCGTTATAGAGCAAAAATAGGCCAAAAATTGTTGTTTGTATGGGAGCCCCCCTTAAATTTTCATTTTATTTTAATATTATAATTAAATATTAAAGTACATAATAAAGGACTTTGTGAAAAATTCAAAAGCCTACCTGTTGCCATTATTTATATATAATATTATCTTGAGATACAGCCTGGAGACAGACAGACAGACGGACAGACATCGAAGTCTCAGTAATAGGGTCCCGTTTTTACCCTTTGGGTATGGAACCCTAAAAAAGCAGGCATTCAATTTAGCTGCGCTGTAGAAAGAGTGGGAGATACCGGATAATAATTTACGAGGTCGAGGTACGAGGTCTTACGAATTTTCAATCAGATGATGTGTTTTAAAATGCTATTGACATTAATTAGACACAAAACAAGGCCTTCATTTGTCTCAGTCCCTCTCTTTATGCTTATATTTGTCTGTCTGTCATAATATAATGGCGATTTGTGCCGCTCTTGACTCATATAAACCCATAGTTCGTAAGCGGGGCAAGGCGTTATTGTTGTCACACTGCGGTGTATAATCGCAATGGTGTTCTGTCATCCTAATTCAAATGTTTTATTGTAATAGTTTAATTTAAAGTAAGTAGTTCTATTATAAATTCATTAGGGTGTGTCAGTCTGTCTGTTACCTCTCTACTTTATTCGCTGATTGCGGATTTTAATTAAATTTGGCGTTACATCAGAAGAGTAAATGAGCAGATTTGTCGTCTGATAACAAAAAATATCCTACTAATATTATAAAGGCGAAACTTTGTATGTATGTATGTATGTATGTATGGATGTATGGATGTGTGTAACTCTTTGACGCAAAAACTACTGAACGGATTTTAATGAAACTTTACAATAATATAGCTGATACATCATAATAACACATAGGCTACAATTTTAACCGACTTTAAAAATGGAGGAGGTGTTATGTTCGTTTTTTTATGTTTAACGATTACTCCGCCGTTTGTGAACCGATTTTCAAAATGTTTCTTTTGGTGTATAGGTTATCATCCCAATTTGGTACCATATTCATGAAAGTGGTGACCTGATGAAGGGATCCATAAGAAATCGAGGGAACTCCTCAAAATGTATATGAGAAGATGTGGTGACTTCGGTTTCGTGAGCAGTATTCTAAGCATATGCTACCAACAAGCAAGATTTTGCACCAAGGTATACCATGGTTCGGAAGGTGCTGAGAGAACTCTTGAGTCCTGACGCTTCATAGATACAAGTTTGGGAATTTCGACGTTGTTTTAAGAACGGAAAGCATATGCTACTATACAAATTACATTCATCATCATCATCACTACCATAAACCATTATAGAACCCCATGTATCGTCCCGTTATCCCGTAGTATTTTATTATATATCACTTAAACCACGGGTAACACCGCGGGGCACAGCTAGTAACCTATAACGGTTACCGACGTACTAAAAAAAACTGCTTATTTTGGAAAAAAGTCGACTAAAATTTAAATTAAATAATACTATGTCAGTGAGTAGTGACAGTTTTCAAATAGTTTTTTTGGATATTTTCTTGTACCTATAACTTTATTTATCATACATGCTAAGAAAATATTAGACTGCAGCATCAGTTGTCAACGACGACAAACCACGCGTATGTGAAACCTTTCTCATGTAATTAACATATCAAACGCTTGTGTACTTATTGTTACACTCAGTATAAAACTACGAGTCGTTTGCCGTACGCATGGTTCAGTGTGAAATCGTCGTGTCGTATTACAAGTCGTCGCGATGTCGTGTCGTGTGGCTAAAACGGTCGCCATTTTAATTCCTATTCTATTGCTTTTGGTGAGTTCTTAATTTGAAATTCTCTGTTATCTGTTGTACTTGTACCTTTTTACTGTTACTTTTTAACGCGGGCTTTCTGTAATGGCTTTTGCTTGTAAATTCGTTTTAGGACGAAATTTGTCGTTAATGTCTAGTTTCTAGTCTAGGTACTGTTTATGCACTTGCCTAATATTATGAGACCCTAGCCAGAACGTTTTCTTTAGCGCGTCTTTATAGAATCGCCGATCAAAATGTATGGAATTGACATGACATGAGTCGAATGTTCTTCTGTCAATTTCATACATTTTTGATCGGCGATTCTAGAGAATAAAGAAGCGATAAAGAAACCTTTTGGCTTGGGGCTCTGGGAAATCTGCGGCACAAATGGGCGGGCTTGATCGGATCAATGGTATGGCACTATGAAAAACCGATTTCAAAAACACTTATAATGTGTTTGTCCTATCGAGTTAGAGAGGTAGCCAAAGGCTTGGAAGAAATCTAACCGAATGCAAGTTGTGTAAGTACCCATTTTGGGAGTGGTCATAAGCTCGTTTATTGATTTATTTTATAATCATTGATCCTATCATCAGTAGCCCTAGCATGGCCACAGTAGAAATACGAAAGAATAAACTGAAGGTGCCGTTCTGATCTTTACCGCGGCTAACCGCGACCGACAAAAATTCAATTAAAATGCCACTTTATGATATAGACTATAGTCTTAAGTCTATGTCATAAAGTAGTATTTTTAGGGTTCCGTACCCAAAGGGGAAAAAACGGGACCCTATTACTAAGACTTCGTTGTCTGTCCGACTGTCTGTCTGTCTGTCTCCAGGCTGTATCTCAATAACCGCTATATCTAGACTTCTGAAATACGGTACGGAACCCCTAGTGCGCGAGTCCGACTCGCACTTGGCTGATTATTTGAATTTTTAGGACTATAGTCTATGTCATAAAGTGGCATTATATTTAATTTTTGTCGGTCGCGGTTAGCCGCCGTAAAGATCGGAACGGCACCTTCAGTTTATCTCCACAGTTTATCTATACTTTCGTATTTCTACTGTGGCCATGCTAGGGCTACAGGAGACCACTTTTGTGAACATGGTAATTGGTACCAAACCTGGACTTATACATCACTTAGTTTTGGAGACAAGGTCACAGAATATACATATAATAGTACAAGGTGTAACAAAACTAAGTAATAATACTTTAGGGTGTGTATTGTTTGCTGTGAAAGTAGCAGCACTGAAAGAGTAACTTTTTTTCAGTTTTGTGTGGAAAATTTATGATGCTGGGGCACTTGCCCACAAAAATCACAAAAAATACTCTTTCAGCGCTGCTACTTTGACAGTTTACTCTTTATAAGGGACGCATCCCACATACATATCCTAAAGTATAATATTATCAGTGCTATGTTTTGTTACACCTTGTATAGTCTATAGTATAGTTTTTGTTTTTCTATATAGACTAAAACAAAAATTTTGAAAATAGGTTTACAAACATACCTACAGCAGAACATAGAACCACCTCCTTTTTGGAAGTAGGTTAGAAAGGACTGATAAAATCTAAAACTAAACAAGGAAATAATGAAATAAGACAGAAGGTGCGTTTTAGCATTCACCGCAGTCACCGCAGTCAGCGCGGCGCGGCGCCGCGCTGGTTTAACATCATTACTACAATTTATTCACGGCATTAAATAGTTGGCGGTTAGATTTGTCCTTTTCCGCTATCTCGAGAAGGAAAATCTCGAGAAATCGTACTTTTGTCCTGAGAAAGAGAGAGAGAGAGAGAGTCTAGTCTGTCTAGAATAAACCATTGTTATACTAAATTAGATGACGCCCGCGATTCCGTTGCGAAGAAAATTTTTGTCATTCGGGAAAGTACTTATATCTCAGTGCGGGAACCGTATATTTTTCGCAACAAAAACTTTGCTACTTATCTATAGATATCTTTCCCGTCATTTAAAGTATCTCCATACCTCATTTAAATTGGTTCAGCCCTTCAAACGTGAAGAGGTGACAGACAGACACAGTAGACATTTTCACATATATATTATTATTTTATAATATTAGTAGGGATGTGATTGTTACAGTGCAGTGGTCCGTAATCCGTTACTAACATAACAAGGACAAAACACATTTATTAAATACTAGACGTTCCGCGCAGCTTCGCCCGCGTAAATTAGATATTTCACAGACAAATCAGTCTACAAAAAATAGCCTATGATCCTTCACGAATCACGTGGTCTACTTATTATCTGACCCAAATAACAGAAAAATTGCTCTATTAGTTCGTGAGATAAGCCCTCTCAAATATTTTCCCCGTTTTTTCCACATTTTCTTCTATTTCTTCGCTCCTATTAGACTTAGCGTGATCAAAAATAGCCTATAGCCTTCCTCGATAAATGGACTATCTAACACTAAAAGAATTTTTCAAATCGGACCAGTAGTTCCTGAGATTAGCGCGTTCAAACAAACAAACAAACAAACAAACAAACAAACTAACAAACTCTTCCGCTTTATAATATTAGTATAGATACCTACATTGTATCTATCACCATAATATTATGAATTCTTTATTTACGTTTTTCTTACTTTATATTTTATGTGTTTTGAGCAGCTTCGGCGAGCAGCCACTGCCCCCGCCCCCGCGCCCGCCCCGCTGTTCGGTCTACTGGGAGACGCACTGTGAGTATACCACGGACCACCACACTTATGTGTTCCTGGTACAAGTACAGTCACAAATTGGCAAAATACCTCTGCCGCTTCTCACGGTCACAGATTTGCGGGGGTTGTCCGTTTTGGTCTGTGTCACAGAATATATTGTAAGGGTCATTATGACGTAATATGTAGAGTGCATAGTTCACACTCATACAATGCTTCTTTAGAGTTTTAAGTTTAGTATGTCTTAAGGCACCGTAAAGACGTGTACCCGCGCTCTTTATTGCACTAGACGTTCCGCGCGGCTTCGCCCGCGTAAATTAGATATTTCACAGACAAATCAGTCTACAAAAAATAGCCTATGATCCTTCACGTGGTCTACTTCTTATCTGACCCAAATAACAGAAAAATTGCTCTAGTAGTTCGTGAGATAAGCCCTTTCAAATATTTTCCCCCGTTTTTTCCACATTTTCTTCTATTTCTTCGCTCCTATTAGTCTTAACGTGATAAAATATAGCCTATAGCCTTCCTCGATAAATGGGCTAACACTGAAAGATTTTTAAAATCGGACCAGTAGTTTCTGAGATAAGCGCGTTTAAATAAGCCCTTTCAAATAATTTCCCCCCAGTTTTTTCACATTTTCCTCTATTTCTTCGCTCCTATTAGTCTTAGCGTGATAAAATATAGTCTATAGCCTTCCTCGATAAATGGACTATCTAACACTGAAAGAATTTTTCAAATCGGACCAGTAGTTCCTGAGATTAGCGCGTTCAAACAAACAAACAAACAAACAAACAAACAAACAAACAAACAAACAAACAAACAAACAAACAAACAAACTCTTCCGCTTTATAATATTAGTATAGATAGTATAGATGAGTAACTAGACGTTTCGCGCGGCTTCGCCCACGTAAATTAGATATTACACAGACAAATCAGTCTACAAAAAATAGCCTATGATCCTTCACGTGGTCTACTTCTTATCTGACCCTAATAACAGGAAATTTGCTCTAGTAGTTCGTGAGATAAGCCTTTTCAAATAAATTCCCCCGTTTTTTCCACATTTTCTTCTATTTCTTCGCTCCTATTAGTCTAAGCGTGATAAAATATAGCCTATAGCCTTCCTCAATAAATGGGCTATCTAACACTGAAAGATTTTTTTAAATCGGACCAGTAGTTCCTGAGATTAGCGCGTTCAAACAAACAAACAAACAAACTAACAAACTCTTCCGCTTTATAATATTAGTATAGATTAGCGCGTTCAAAGAAACAAACAAACAAACAAACAAACTAACAAACTCTTCCGCTTTATAATATTAGTATAGATAGTGATGTCACGAATATTCGGCAACTATTCGGTATTCGGCCTATTCGGCTTCTTTTTTTGCTATTCGGTATTCGGCCGAATAATACGTACTATTCGGCCGAATACCGAATACCAAATCATGTAAAAAAGAACACGTTATATTACTCAACATTATGTTTTTATTTCCAAATTACAACACTTTAGTAATTAAAATTGATCAGTGGTAAGTTGTGATGGATAAAAATAAGCTTTTCAGCATTTTTTAGTAGCAAACGATTACGCTTTTCATCGTAAATGTTACCAGCCTCAGAAAATAACCTCTCAAAATACAAGCTACTTCCAGGAGATAAACTTTGGCAAATTTCGGTTCAAAGATTTGGAATTGGGTATTGTTTTTCGTTTGCTACCACCACTTGTAAGGATCGTCCTTCCAATCTAGGCGAACTGTTTTCAAATAAAAATCCAACTCGTTTGACACAAATGACTTGTTTGAAAACGCAACGAGGAAAACAGGTTGCGACTTGCCTTAAATCCTTCGATCGTGGATTCTTGGAAATCTATTGTTATTCTATTGTTGTCGCGATCACCGGTGATCTTATGGGGCTTGATAGTTTAATCCAGCTACCGCACCCCCGAAAAGTATGTATTTCGTGCGCTTCGGCCGACAGCGTTGCCGAATATTCGGTATTCGGTATTCGGCCAATTCACTATTCGTGGCATCCCTAATTAGTAAGAATAGTAAGTATAGATTAGTGACTAATTATTGTACTGTGTGGTGTTTCAATAAACAATTAATATCTGAGCCTACGACCTTTTATTACAGTCACCTTAGGACATACCCAACAATATAATAGACAATTATGCAGCACTGGACTCGCGTCCACCTAGTTAAGGACACTAATATCCCGTATAATAGTTATATTATACTTACGTGATATTGTGCTAGTCCCATAATATATTATTTTTAAACGTTGTATTCTTACTAACATAGTTCTTAAATTAAATGTTTACTAACACTATCCCACCAAAAACATTTCATGTAAAATGTTACCTCGACGACCGCAAAAGGTTTGCCCTGTGAAAAAGACATCAGATCTAATGTGGAGCCAAGCTTCTGAATATACACTAGATTACATCCCCATTCATCATCCATCTAAACTTAGATTACATCCCAAATTTCGGCTTTCTAGCACTTCAGGAAGTAGCCAAACATTTTGATGACCATCAGTGTGTCAGTGACGTAATCGGCGTATTTTAGATATCTATAAAATCTAAAGTATTAGAGTTGTTCAATTGAGACTTTGTATGCTTAGTAATTCTATTGATGAAATCATATCCTGAAAATATGAACTATCTGCTACAACGGAAACCAATTCTATGAAGGTTCAAAAAAACAGCGAAACACTTCGAGAAAAGGTAGGTAGTGCCCTTGCGCTTCGCTTAGCTCGTCTCGGCGGGAACACTACCGTGTCCCCAGATATGGTCCACAGACCAAAATAAAAACTTTTTTTATTAGTACTCCGGCTGAGTACTCGGAATTTTAAAACTCTGTGATACTCCTGATGTCCTGGTAACAGATTACTGTCATCAGTGCTTCGTCTAACCTAGAAAAATGGAAGCCGTGTTTTTCGTGGTCTTACACCAGTGACCAGGCAATCAGGAATATCAAAGAGCTTGTGGACTAGCATGGTAACCTTTTAAAACGCTTTGATACTCTAGTATTGTAATCACAAATTATACTAGGCTATGGCATACGTTTCAGCGGCGGCGGCAATACGACATCCCTAATCGCGGCGCTGGCGTTGGCGCACATCGAACACACGATAGACAAGCTGAACGCACTGGCTGAGGCTGCGGGCACGCTGCTCACTGCTGGGTAGAGGTGAGTAGGCCCTAGAGTCTGGTGCAGCGATCCTAACCCACTCACAAACACATTTCGGTCTTGGTGTCGCGATCGGCAAACAAATTTTTTAGACTGCCTTCACATTATGTCGCGCGTCGCGCGGCTGCGGCGGTACCCGCGACATAATGTGAAGGCTTAGGGTCAAAAAATAACATTTTGGGTTCGAGTTAAAAAAACGGACAGACAGACAGACACGTCAATTATTGTCAAATTTATATCACCACTCTTTTTTGGGGGAGTTTACAAAAATTAAATTTTAGAATAATTTTAAGTTCATTGGAGATTCCAAGTAACATGGCATTAGCGCCATCTATCGAGCTCAACTTACAAATTTAGTAACTCACTATCCATTAGAGGGCGCTACATAAATAAAAGTAAAATTTAATTAATTAAATTATTAAAATATGTGCGTAAGAAAATTTTATTTTCTTTAAGAACAGTTTATCTGTCTCAAAAATCATTAAATTTCCTTCTATTTAAAAATATTTATTATTTCAAAAATATTTTAAACTTGATTAAAAGCTGGCATTTTGTTTTCAGATTTCACCGCTAGATGGCGCTGAGCGAATGGTTAGATTTTAAAATTTAATTTTTTGAATAAAATATAAAGCTTCTAGTCTCAACATTGCGTTTTATTCCCAAACTACACTAAGTTAAGTTTAAAGGGTTAAGTTTCAATTGTTTCATCACTGTAAATCAGATTATGATATTTGATTAATGTAAGTTACATGGTCCAAACTCCATGCCTGTTATTCAGAAGAAATTTTTTCATAGTATTATTGATACTAGACGACTCTGTTGCGTCATTTATTCGTTCACCGGGAACCGTACATTTTTCCTGGATAAAAAGTGGTCTATGTCCTTTCCCGGGACCCAAAGTATCTCCATACCCAGCAAAATCAGTTCAGCAGTTTAGACAAGAAGATGTTAAAGACACACTTTCGAATTTATGATATTATTATGGATTGCCTTTACGGATTCACTAATATTAATCGTGTGTTTACACTATAAAGACATTAAAGTTATAATATTTTTATTATTATGTCCTGTCCTTGTCTATCGAGCCACTTTTCTATTGTATATGTATTGGATTAGGACAAAACTTGTAATATAACATCTGTATATTATATAGGCCACATTTCACAGGGTTTATTGCATAAAATATAGAAACAGGAAATTTAAAATTATTTATTTCCTCGATAGTAAATACAAAATTTAATTTGATAAGTACTCATGTAAAATAATAATATACTATATACTGCGAATAATAAAAACAAAGGAAACGGAACTCCCACACTATTACCGTTTTAAATTTGGTTCCTTTCGAACTGTCATGAAACGTCAGCCTGATACCGCTCAAGGCCACCTAAATATTGCAAATGTATTGAAAATGTGTACCTAGGTCATAGGTACACATTTTTGACAAGTATTGTAGAACATGTTTTTGACGGAGTTACTTTGCCTTAGTTTTTATTATTCGTAGACTGTATAGTATACAAAGTGTAACAAAACTAAGTGATGACTGACAATACTTAAGGCCCTAAAGTTTAGGGTATGTATGGGTCCCTTTTATAGAGTTCACTGTGAAAGTAGCAGCACTAAAAGAGTTGCTCTGTTTGTTAAGGCATTTCTGATAAAAGTTTATATTATCACTTAGTTTTGTTACACCTGTAATGTCCACAGTGTCGAGTCTATGTGACGAACCGTTCTAAATAATTATATGATCATAATTATTCACAACTATACACAATTCGAATCCAACTCGATCTTAATATGATTTAAAATTCAGGGTGTCAATTTGCAATGGTGGAAACGACTAACGAGATACCGATATTTTCGTACTCGTGCGAAAGAGGCTCTACTACTAGGACCGAATTTTGCCGGCGGCCAATCTTTAGCGTTCTTACTGCGTAATTATTTCTTGTATACGATTAGATGAGCTATTATAGCATTTTGTTTACGATTATATTAATTTGGATTTGAATAGAGTATATCAACATAATATTGCAATGAATAACGACCACTACAAACTCCCTTTGTCTCTCATATTATAATATCTCTATCTCTTTCTACTCGAACCGAATAAAGAAGTGCAGGCAGAGTATTGTCCGATAAAAATAGTAGTGGAGGTGGCCACATAGAACTTACGACCACTGCAGTTCGCCTATGAAGCGAGGCTTAGTTTTGTTGCATGTGTGTGCTTGACACAAGGTGTAGTTTTTGTGGTTCAAACTCTGCCTTTATTTCTTATTTGGTTTGAAATAATGCATGTTATATACAATTATAATAGTCCTCGGTTACAGAGTTTAGCCGGCTGTATTTTCAACAATTAGATAATAATTTTAGACAAAATTTCATCAATCAGACACAGGGCCATAAAAATGTTCAAGTGACCACCTTCATATTCAATTATTGTAGAAATTACATAATCATGCGATAATCGAATAAAAAATTACAATAAAGTAACAGAAGTGTACAAAAATGTAAACACTATTAAATAAATGCCTGATTAGATGTAGTGTAGAATGTAGTGTAGTGTAGATTTCTCAAAATATTCTCCATCTAAACCCAATAACCAAGCTGTCATTTCTCGCTGACATTATTTTCTATTGCATCATCTCTCTCTCTCTCTCTAAGAACTCTAACGCAACTCTTAACATAACTTGTACAAGCTTAACACTTACTTAGGAATTTTCTACCATCTTAATTATTTAAGGGTTCGTTTACACACAAACTTTTTGCAGGAACCTTAAAATACTGCATGTGTGACGTCCCTGCGAGTTGAATGCGTGTAGCTGACCCTTTACACTATAATAATATCTCTAAGTATAAACAACACTAATATATCTGGCCATTTGTCTATCACTAAAATCAACATTAGTGTTAAAACACCCTCTATACTCTGTTTTAATTCATTTTTACCTAAATGTAAACAAAAATTCCAACTGGATTATTCTGCCATTGCTTTTTTTTTGTTGAGTGGCTTATATGCGACATTTAAATAGGTAGCATTATAGCTAATATACTGAGTTTTGTTTACATATTGATCAAAATTAATTGGAACAGAGTATCCATGATAATATCTATATACATATAATAAAACTGTAGAAATGAAAATTCTGTACATTAAAGATATTCAAAAAATAATAAGCGGGGGGTGTTACTACATCGCTATAGAAGCCAAAAATGTGGTTAGTTTTTTGTCTGTCTGTCTGTCTGTCTGTCTGTATGTTTATTCCACTATCACACGAAAACTACTGATCCGATTTAAATGCGGTTTTCGCAGATATATTTGTCTTCTTCCAATTTAACATCTGGTGTATAAAAAAAATTCCCCCCACCCCTCTAAAGGGACGAAAGAGGGGGTCAGATTTTGTATAAGACTTTTGCTTTAACACGAAAACTACTGATCCGATTTGTATACGGTTTTCGCAGATATATTTGTCTTTTTCCAACTCAAAATCTGGTGTATAAAATTTTTCCCCACACCCGAAAAGAGGGGGCAAGATTTAAATACTTTAAATGGCAAAACAACGTTTGCCGGGACAGCTAGTGCCCACTAAAATTTTAGTGCACAGAAGCAAAACGATATTAAACTTACTAAATACTTAGTAAATTATTCATAATACAAAATGAATGTCTTATCATTGTTATTTGTTTAGTTTTCTGGCTAAGTTTACACCTTAGCCGTTACATAGAACAACAATCTCTTTTTACAAAATGTATTTAAAAACTAAATATTAATATTATTTCGAATTTTTCACTTGTAAATAATATAATTATTAAATAAACATTGGAATTCAAGTCATTAACATAAAACATACTATCATATTTCATTCGTTTGAGATCAAAATATTTTGAGGATAAAAAATATCATTTTTGTGTTATTAAATATTGTAATATAAATATTACTATTATTTTATAAACCTAGATGTTTTAAAATAATTAAATATTTTACTATCCCGCTTATTAAACGATTATTTTATAAAATGTTGCTGTCTGTCTGATATAATATTGACAGTTGACCGTCAAAGACAGAAACATTGTATAATTCTGGTGCAAATATTTATACGGTAAGCTGTATAGTCCTATATAATACTTAGCCGTATAATAACATAAATACATCTATAGCTTACTCTATAATTTACAAATACTTTATTTATTAAGGGCCAAATGCATTCACAGCAATTTTGTGTTACAACACTTTCATATTGTTAAAAATTTAAAACTATATTTTACAGATTAAGAATTATTATTTATAATTATAACATTATCATTATTATTGCTGTATTAATCTATATTATCATAATAATGTTAACAGAATTTATTGCAATGTTTTGAATAATTATCAGGCACTATATTTCATTAGATTGTGTGGATGTATCGTAACACAGAATTGCTAGATGCCTCTGACTTTACAAGTCTGAACCAGTGGCGTAGCTAGGTGAGGGTAACACCTTATATTGTATCTAATAATAATATCGAACATTGGCAAGCGCAAGAAAGTAATAACTAATAATAAAAAAGTACTCGGTTATAAAACAGAAGCAAATTAAGACTAAATATTGCAAAAATGTTAGGAGTTTCAAATTATTCATGTATCAATTTGAAACATAATATGTCTTAAATCGTTGGAGATTTAGTGCTAAATTAGTTTTATCTTCATAACTTTTACTTCTCTAACTTCAGATCAGATAACTCAATCCATAAAGAATAGGCTACTTGACCTACTTTTTTTCTTCATTCTAAACACTTCTTAATCATTCATTTTCACCAAAAAAAACTTTTTTATGGGTTTCTACCGTTTAAAATATTTTAATATTTTAAACGGTAGAAACCCATAAAAATGTTGATTGAAAAATATGCCTTTTATATGGCGCCGAAAACACTGCCCGCCATTGTGCCGCCATAGTGTGACGTCATGTTTTTTTGTATTTTTAACCCCCGACCAAAAAGAGGGGTGTTATAAGTTTGACGTGTCTGTCTGTCTGTCGGTCTGTCTGTCTGTCTGTCTGTCTGTCTGTCTGTCTGTCTGTGGCATCGTAGCATCCAAACGGGTGGACCGATTTTGATCTAGGTTTTTTTTTGTTTGAAAGCTGACATGATCGAGAGTGTTCTTAGCTATAGTTCATCATCATCAGCCTGCTCATTACTGAAATATCACGGTTTATCTGGTTCGTGATAGGCCGATTAGCAACTTGCAGTCGTTTGATGGGTTATATAT
Organism: Cyaniris semiargus; assembly: GCA_905187585.1. NCBI lineage: Eukaryota > Metazoa > Arthropoda > Insecta > Lepidoptera > Lycaenidae > Cyaniris > Cyaniris semiargus. The sequence continues at coordinate 9,338,569 of LR994569.1, forward strand.
TTTGCATTCTGGTTCGTGACACTTATGAATATATACATATTAATGGAAAGTTGACCTGGTGCTGCAGCATCACCTGGTAATCAATAGGACACCCAACTCCTCACCAACTTAGAGCAGAGGTTTCGTGTTTGGGCTCATTTTAATTGCGACAGCCAATAAGACGTAGATAAGCAGTAAATATTTGCATGCTGCTGCTGCAGCATCACCTGGATTGTATAGGAGCCGAGCTCTGTATGAACCCAGGGTGGACTGTCAGGTTTCATGTTTGGGCTCATATTGACGGCCTCATCCAAGAGGATATTTATAGATCGTATTCATTGGGATATAATCCTGTTGATAGGAACAATTATGCACTATAACCAACACAAGTTTAAAAAACATAAAATTAAATTAAATTAAGAAACCGCTAATGTAGATGTTTGATTTCACATAACATTATAGTTTAAAGGTCAGTTTACAGCGAACTGAATCGAGACAATCAGCGATACAAAATGCAAAAGTCGCTGTTGTCGTAGTTAACTTGGCGGTCCCCCGACACACCGTGACAACAATTATGGACTAAAATATTACTTTACACTTAGGAATTATTTAAACTTAAAGTCAGTAAATATTATTTCATTACTTTTTAAAGTTGTTTGGCGGGGTTTTTTTTTAATTTCTTAATTTAATTTTATTATACTTTCTTTATTGAAAAAAGTTTTATCTGCTAAGCGTTCGAGTCTAACAGTGCCAAAAAAATAGAAAACAATTTAGAAATCATTTGTAATGTTGAACACTTTTGGAAAAAAGTTTTGGCCATTTCATTTCCCAACTACAATAAATGGAGATAATATATAAAACTGATGTTTTACTTGAACTATTCATGAAAATATATTTTACAAATCTTTCTATGCTTATTCTTATTATTTATGTACAAATAAACTTACATATAACGAGCGCGATAAATAAAAGATATTAAATTACGAATGTGATGACGTCACATCCAAATCGGAAGTACCGCAAAAGCGTTCTCGTCAGTACAAATCATATTTTCATAAAATCATATTTTCAAATCGATTTTATTTTACAATCATAAGCTTTTATTTGATGATAAGGGTGAAATACGGTTTCCTAGGCCATGTTCTACTAGAAATATGCATTAGTTCAATGAAATTAAATATAGTTCAAGTAGCCTATTAAATAGTTTTATAAATAAAAACAACATTTCTTCAACACATTAGTAAATACAATCAGGTGTGCCCTTTACGACGCGAGCCTAGCTATGCCACTGCTGGCCCTTAGAAGTCCAGAGTTAAAACGATTGGCTCAGGAGCGGATTTAACAGCGGGTTGGGCATGGGCATCTGCATCGGGGGCTGCAGGTTTCTGTGGGTCTGTCTGTGTGTCTTCAGTGTATTGAGATGAGAGAAACTCGTGTTGCAAATATCACAGGTGTATGGTTTTTCTTCTGTGTGTGTACGCTTGTGGATTTTCAGGTTGGTGATGATGGAGAACTTTCGGTCGCACACATTACAAGTGTACGGTTTCTCGCCCGTGTGGGTCCGGTTGTGAGTTTTGAGGTTTGTGTTCGTAGAGAAATTTCTACTGCAGATATTACAGTGATACGGTTTCTCACCAGTGTGTATACGCTTGTGCGTCTTTAAATTTGTGTTAGTCGAGAATTGTCTACTGCAAATATCACAGTGGTACGGCTTCTCCCCCGTGTGGGTCCTCGTATGAGTCTTCAAATTGGTATTAGTAAAGAACCTTAGGTTACACACTTCACATATATACTGTTTTTCATCAGTATGGGTCTTTTTATGCTTTTTAAGATCACTCTTTGTGTAGAATTCACTTTTGCATATATCACAGGGGTAGGGTCGGTCTTGGGTGTGGGTACGCTGGTGTCTCTTCATGTCAGCGCTGGTGTAGAAGGTGTGGTCGCAGTGCGGGCAGCGGTACGGTCTCTCCCCGCTGTGGACTCGCTGGTGACGCTTCAGGTAGCTGTTGCTAATGAATGTGCTATCGCACACGTCGCACTTGTAGGGTTTCTCGCCTGGAACAGCATATGTTGGAAACAGAGTTAGTTCAGATACAGAGAATATTCAGATCTAGATTATGTTTGGTTCAAGAGTAAGTATGAATATGAGGTAAGTTTGAGTATAGGGCATGATCGGTTACAGAATAAGTTTAAAATTAACCCGAGCTAACTCAGGTCCAAACCTACCCTAAATACTAGTATGTGAATAAAAAAAACCGGCCAAGTGCGAGTTGGACTCGCCCATGAAGGGTTCCGCAGCAGCAATAAGGTTTATTTTTATGAAATTAAAAGGTTTTTGATTTATTTTTATATTTCAGTTGATTTAATGAAAGCTAAATTAAGTTTACCATTTATGACGTATAAAAAAAAAGTACTTGTTAGATTTCATTCAAACCAATTTTCGGTGGTAGTTTTTATAGTAAAGTACATCATATATTTTTTATAGACTTATCATGCCCCTACTTTAGAAGTTAGAAGGGGGGGGGGGGGGGGGGGTGGACACATTTTACCACTTTGGAAGAGTCTCTCTCGCAAACTATTCAGGTTAGAAAAAAATTATATTAGAAACCTCAATATGATTTTTGAAGACCTATCCATAGATACCCCACATGCATAGGTTAGATGAAAAAAATTTTTTTTTGATTCAGTTGTACCTATGAGGACCCCTAAAATTTTTAATAATTTTTCCATTATTGTATCAAAATCTTAATGCGGTTCACATACTACATCTACTTACCAAATTTCAACAGTATAGCTCTAATAGTTTCGGAGAAAAGTGGCTGTGACATACGGACAGACAGACAGACAGACAGACATGACGAATCTATAAGGGTTCCGTTTTTTGCCATTTGGCTACGGAACCCTAAAAATCAACCCTCTTGTAGCACCGCACAGTCGGGTAAAAACTAACTTGTCTATGCAAATTATGTAGCTTATATAGCGCACAATCTTAAGATTGCTCGACGACATTCAAGGGAAAAGAGGCGCATGCGTAACAAACAATACCGCGTTTGTTCACTGATCTATTAATAAATGCGAAACTATGTCTGTCTATTACCACGTTCACGCCTAAGCCGCTGAACCGATATACATGTGTATGGAGATAGTTTAAGGCCCTGGACAGGACAGGAGAAGGACAGAATAGTTTATAGAGTAATGGGCATCACACCTGTATGCGTCCTCTCGTGCAGTATAACGGGATACTTCCTCTTGTTGACGTACTGGCAGTATCTACAGCCGTAAGCCCGCGCCCCGCTGGCGTCGGTCACGTGGCGGACGGTGTGGGCCCGACGCTTGCGGAGGTCGACGGGCGAGGACTCGTCGTCCGTCTCCACCATGGAGCAGGCTTTGCGACGACGGAGCTCCATGTCTGGAAATATAGAGTGTGGTAGAATCTTATTAAAGAGGATATTTTAAGCTACTGCATAGCTTTTATCGCGGGCTTTGAGCGATTGATCGAATCAAGAAATTCCGTAACGAAAAACACCTAACATTCGTCTAAAGTAATTAGCCGCGTACTGACCAAGCGAGCGGCCTCGCGAGGCAGCCTCGGACATTTGCCGCAGTACGCATGCCGCGCGAGGCGGCCTCGGTCTCTAAGTTATCTAATCCGAGGCTGCCTCGCGCGGCATGGCCGAGTCACCGTAAGGCTTAGCCAGCATCGACGCTCAGTTTAACTTGAAACGCACAACTAGCACGCAACGAATAAGCGAGGCAAAACACTACCGTCTTGAGTGAGCGCGGCAAACGTACCGAGGCGCCTTTGAGCATCGACAAAAACCGACAGCGCTCGGCTCGGGCCGCGGCACGCTCGGGCGAGGCACGCTCGGGCGAGGCACGTCTTGACCGACCGAGGATTTGCCTCGCGAGGCTGCTCGCTCAGTCAGTACGTGGCTATTTCAGTTCGGCAGACTTCGGCACGGTGTTTGTGTGCGTGCGACCAGACGTATGCGAATTATAATTGCATAGGTAAATAAAAAATGCTATGCAATAGCTTTACCGGCTACCGCGGCAGTCTCCGATTGCCGCACGTATTATTTTTAGGGTTCCGTACCTAAGGGTAAAAAGTAAAAACGAGACCCTATTAATCCCCGTCTCCTCCCCCTCCTCCCGTCGTCTCCTGTCTCCCGACCAGTCTGTCTGTCCGTATCTCGAAAACCGCGATAGCTAGGCATCAGAATACAAAATATTGAACCCATCAAATCACTGGAAGCCTACAAACTTTTATAAAGTAGACGCAAATTTTCTAGAACTTAGCGGGCTGATAATGATACACAATTGCTAAGAACTAAGATGCCAATTGCTACGGGCAAACACACACACACACATACACTGACGGACAGACAGACACGTAAACGTTATCATAATATTTACAGACAAGCAAAGTAATCACAATATTCATTGTTAGCGAGAGGCCTATGGATGAAGTACTACCAAGTTACAACTACCCACCTCTATACTCTCTCGCCTCGTAGACTTCTCCCGGTTCCCCCTGCTGCTCTCCCTGCTCCTCCTGTTTCCCCTGCTCTACCTGCTCCCCCTGGACCCCCCGGTCCCCCAGGGGGTCTAGGGGGTCGGCGCCGGCGTCCTTCTCCACTTTGATCTCGACCTCCAGAAACTTGTAGCAGCTCTCCTGTAGCGTTAGATCTGAGGAAGGAATGGGGGATGTTCAGTGAATTTTGAGAATCACTGGAAATGTGAGGAAGTCAGTTAGTCAAAGCAGATTTTAAGTAATAGGGGCAAGCGAGCAAATGATTTTGTATAATAGAATAGAAGGGATTTATTTTCATAAGATTCGATTAAGGTCAGCTTTGACCGACAAGCGACGCGGCATTTCAAGACGATGTCCATTCTAATAATATTATAAATGCGAAAGTGTGTCTATCTGTTACCTCTTCACACTCAAACCGCTGAACCGATTTTGCTGAAGGTATGGAAATACTTTGAGTCCCAGGAAAGGACATAGGATAATATTTACCCCGGGAAAATGTACGGTTCCCGCGCGATAAACGAATTTTGGCGCAACGAAGTTGCGAGCGTCATCTAGTTATGTATAGATTTCCATGACCGACGTCGAATTTGCATTCGGAGTTCATCGCTTCACCCTGTGCCTGGGGCCGGATTTATATTTTGTATGAGTATAGAGGCCACTGTAATTTTGTCGCCCCTATGTACGAACTCTGGCGCCATCCTAGGACGCTGCCGCCCGCCCTAGGACGCCATAGGATGTTACCGCCCATAGCCTGCATAGGCATATTATGCTGCTTAGTGCTCATACATAAATCCAGAGCTGCCTATACCACGCTACTCGCGACAGTATCGCTCGCCGTCATTATGTCGTCGTCGTGGTAGCGGCGTCGTTAGCGTAATGTTCGGTTGCCGTGTTCACACTAATGTTGTAGTACAGGAGGTGAAAGTGGTTGAGAGGTGACTATGTGTGTTGATTTTAAATACTGTTACAAAATTATGAGTTTCAGTAAATAAGTTTTTTGTCATCTTTTTCAACTAACATGACGTGTTGAGTCATGAGTGTAAGTTTCAATAATTTCTTAACGTGAGGAATTTGACGAGAATAAGTAACCATTGTTTATCAGTTGTCACTGTTACGGGAAAGGTATTTTAGTTACGAATGTTAAGAATTCTTGTGAACATATTATTATGTGTTGACTAGAATTCGTAACGTCGCGTGGTACAGTGAGAAGTGACGCAACATTACACTCAGCTCTCAGAGCTGTTTATGACTTTTGTTTGAAACGAAAATGAAGCAATATTGACATTGTACTAAGCTTTATTGTAATAAGAATTAAAAAAAACCTCAGTATGCCAATAAATCTTATTATAAATCCGATATACTTTATAAATAAATACCGTTACAATATAATATAAGAACACAACGACACCGGAAATATCACTTAACGTAAGGGACATTTTGGCGAAAATGAGTTATATATATCATTGGATTCAGAATTTCGAGCTCTATCGTTTGGCAACTTGAAATTCCGCTATCGTTAAAAAAATGTCCCTTACAGTACACATTTTTGAAAGTCTAGACAGGTTTTTTCCTAAAAAAATTAATTTAACGGACGTAAATATTTTAACGTGTTAAAAAAAATAACGTAAATGCTTCTAAAATACAATTCAGTCCCTTACGTTAACCTGTAGCTTAATGCAATTCTCTTAACATATCCTTTACGTTAAGAATTGAGACATAATTATTGTCATAGCTTCACTAAAATTTGTCCCTTACCTTAATCTTAAATATCATTTTTCAAGTAAGAAGATAATTTTTGGCACCTTCTCAAAAAGTATTATCCGTAAAAGTTTAAGGTTTTCTATAAAGTTTAAGTGTTTTAGCTATACCTTTAGCCTTTAGGTATACACATGTAAAGCGATCAATTGTAGATAGCTAGCATTAAGGATGACAATACTCTCCTAGCTGCAAATGAAGTCGAGATGCAAGAACTGTCTTAGAGAATTAAGCAAATGATCAATTACTTGGGCCTCTCAATTAATAAAGGGAAAGCCAAAAACATGGTCATAGACAGAAGCAACACTCTACCTTTGACTGGCGCGCTAAAATTGGAAGTGGTTAGCAAATTCGTCTTTGATCTTTACGAACAACGGCTCCTGTGAATCAAATATACGTAGAAGAATCGGGATGACTAACAGCGCCATGTCTCAAATGCATAAAACCTGGCCTGACAGGAAGATTTCGTTAAAAACCAGGACGAAACATGTGCACATGCTCATATTCTTCATTTGTCTTTGAGGATCCGAGACATGGACTCTGAAGTCTGCAGACCGCAAACGTATCGACGCCGTCGAGGTTGCTGGAGGAAAATGCTCTGAATTCCATAAGCTGCTTTCAGAACCAACACATTCATTCTTGCTAAACTAAACATAAAAACAAGGCTCTCTACCATCTGTCTAATAACGCATCTTAGAATATTTCAGACACATTACCAGAAAAAACTCATGATAACTGGCATGCGTTGGTCCGATCAAATCTGCACCACACTTGAGTCCACTGTCTACGACGCTCTTCGAGTAGCCGATAATAGGAATAGCTAGCGTAACACCATACGAAGGAAGGTCATAGAAGGGGAAGGTCACGACTGGCGAAGCAGCTCTAGCAGGTGCGATAAAAGAGAGCAGTAGCTCCTGTTCCTGATAAGGTGAAGTGTGAAGCTTAATGCCAGGTCAAGAACGGAGACTCAGGCTCTGCGTCTAGTTCTAAAAGCTCAGAGAATCTCTTACCTTCTGCCTTACACAGGTGCTCACCGGACTCAGAATTCAGGAGAGCCTACGTCGACTTGTGGTGCGCGATCGCTAGGTCATTCTACGCTGCTGTGAATCCATAATTTCACAGAAAGAGGCCGCAGAGCGGAACAGGGAGGAAGATCCTCCTTCCATTCGGCTCAGGATACAGATTTCGGTAAGACAAAAGAGCAGGGACGTGGTTTTGCAAAGTTCCACCTTGTCTAAAAGGGCTCTGGGTGTAGATGGGAAAAGTCCCGGTGCCAAGGGAAATGCTTCAGTCTGCCAAAGTTCCCTTATTTTGCTGGAAATCCTATCCCTTACGTGGTAGACCAGCCAGTCGTGGTGAGTTTATTGTGTTAGATAGTTTCAGGAATCTCTCCGCTATACGACTGATGGTAAATGGTTTTAGTGGATCAGCTGGCGCTACTCGTCGTCTATTCCCCCATATCCTCGGGATGCTTTATGTAAACTTAATTAACAATCAACTGTTATATACTTAATATTAAAAACATAAGGTCCAAAATTATATAAAAGTTGTTCTTAACAGTTTATCATACATCAAACTTCCTCCAAAGCATAGTATTTTTATGTCCTTTACAGTGGATTTGTGTCATAGTTTCATATTAAACTTGGTGCTTACTTTAATATGGCATAGTTTACATTGAAAAATTCAGTGCCGTAAGGGACAAATAAGCAATTTTTTTTTAATGTAAGGGACATGCTATTTTCTAAACGCGTAAATTTACGAAAATATATTTTTTTAAATAGTTATATAGCCGGCAAAATTCTAAGAAACTTTGCCATAAACACCTTTAAGATCGGACTAAATGAATAAAAGTTACAGACAAATTTGTGAAAAAAAAGTTGTTTTTTCGCTCTCCTGAAAAGTCGTGTTTTGTCCCTTACATTAAGTGATATTTCCGGTGTCGACAAGCAACATTGCCTCCTAGACTATAAAATTTAAGTGACAATAAAGAACATAACTACCATTCATCATCATCATCATCATCATCATGAGTCATAACCATCATCATTATCATCATAATCATCATCAGGAACGACCATTAGAGCGGTAGTCATTGAAACCAATCTTATACACTTTAGCATATTTTGTTTGAGAATCTCTAGCTGCTTAGGTAATTTTACTATGTTAAATTAAAGTGGCCTTTACATTATAACAAAAACTTCATTACTGTACAGTTTACTTATAAATTTATAATATAATAAATAAGAAGCAAAATAAATAAAACAAAGTGTAGCTACATTAAGTTTGGGGGTTTAGGCGCTGTTTTAAGAACTGAAAGCATATGCTACTATGCAAATTACATTCATTATCATCATCATCATTACCACGTCAGGGTCACCAGTGTCACATGGTTGTATATGGATACAATATGCCCCCACAACACCATAATTATATCATCACGTTATGTCCTTATAATAATTGGTACTTTTCATAGCGATTTTAATAAAAATATAATGTTGTTTCAAAATAAATGATTCAAGTTCTAAGTGACTTATGTACCACAAAATTGAACATAACAAAGTCAACCTTAACTCCAGAGCGTAAGGCACACATTTGACATTACTTTTGAGATTCGAAAGAAAAAAGAGAAGTATGTTACTTCGATAGGTACTACACTAGTCTAACTATTAACCCATCAATCCCCAAGCGGCACCCGGCTGCCGCATAACAATTAAAAATCTATTGTGTCTGGGATACCTACGATCGAGGTAATAAATTGAACCCTTAGTATGAAAATACTTACATAGGAAAACAATCTACATCGTAATAGGAATAAGAAACACAATCGCATTGAGTGTGACTCTTAACAAATTGTAATAAGATACGTAGAATATACGCGATGGTTAGTAAACCATCGCGTATATTCTACATATACGGTAACTAAAAAGAGTGAAATTATTTTTAACAAAAAATTAAAACCGACTTCCGACGTAAAAACAATAATAACATCCTTATAGTATAAACTAAAAAGTATTAAATAATGTTTCCTATTTATACGTGGGAGAGTATGCTTCGGCACGAATGGGCCGGCTCGACCGGAGAAATACCACGTTCTCACAGAAAACCGGCGTGAAACAGCGCTTGCACTGTGTTTCGCAGAGTGAGTGAGTTTACCGGAGGCCCAATCCCCTACCCTATTCCCTTCCTTTCCCTCCCCTATTCCCTTCTCTTCCCATCCCTACCCTCCCCTATTACCCTATTCCCTCTTAAAAGGCCGGCAACGCACCTGCAGCTCTTCTGATGCTGCGAGTGTCCATGGGCGACGGAAGTTGCTTTCCATCAGGTGACCCGTTTGCTCGTTTGCCCCCTTATTTCATAAAAAAAAAAAAAAAAAAATTGTGCCTTTTTCCGAATTCGGCTAAACTTCAACTATTTCTGTACTCAATCTTCATAATTTTGAAGTCGGTTCCAGTTCCAAAAGTTTCAAATACCTATTCTGTCAGAGAACTGAAGATTCAGCTATATCTGGTACCGACTTCAAAATGATGAAGATTGAGTACAGAAATAGTTGAGCTTTAGCCGAATTCGGAAAAAGGCACTATTATAGATAGGAAACATTAATTAATACTTTTTAGTTCATATTATAAGGATGTTATTATTGTTTCTACCTTGGGAGTCGGTTTTAATTTTTTGTTAAAAATAATCATAATACATACTTGCTGGATATTTTGTTTTTACTACATTATTTTTCATAGCCAACTTTTAAAAATCATATAATGAAATTCCAGTCGCTTTGGAGTGTTTGTAAGCTGCGCAACATTTGGAATTTGACAATTCAGTCTTTTTATTTATATTCATACAGTTTAGGATAGATTAGGACAACCTGACTAGATGCCTTTTTCTTGTTTTGTTATATATAATTGTATAGTTACAGTCAGCAAATAAAGCCTTTATTTATTTGTTTCAAATCTGAGCTAGCTTCACAGCAAAAAGGTTGAGAAACTTGTAAGATAAACAGTACTGACCATCGTCGGTGTGGTCGTCAATCTCATGTAGCTCCTCTTTCATGTCCAGCTCATTGTCGGACATATTCAACGCAGCTCCACGCTGGATATATGTATTTCTATTCTCTGTAAGAAACAGTATTTATTACAATTGATTATTCAACTTTATTGCTCTTTACATTGTGTAGACAACTATGCCTGAGTTCATGAGGCTAGTGTCCGACGTCCGCACACAGCACAGACAATAACACTCTCATAAACAATCGGCCAAGTGCGAGTCGGGCTCGCTCACGAAGGGTTCCGTTACAGAGAGAAATCAGAAAGTATGCAAAAAATTGTGTTTTTGTATGGGAGCCCCCCTTAAATATTTATTTTATTTAAATTTTATTATTAATAATTAAATTACAAATATATTTAAGGATTTTGTGAAAATTTAAAGCGTAGCTGTTGCCATTATTGATTACGAGCAAAAAAAGACAAAAAAATCACGTTTGTTGTATGGGAGCCCCCCTTGAATATTAATTTTATTTTGATTTTAGTATTTGTTGTTATAGTGGCACTGGAAATACACAATCTGTGAAAATTTCAGAACATAGAGAATTTCAGAATTTCAGAACTATATAGAATCTGGCTATAGCGGTTCTTGAGATACAGCCTGAAGACAGACAGACGGACAGACAGACATCGAAGTCTCATGAATAGGGTCCCGTTTTTACCCTTTGGGTACGGAACCCTAAAAACTATAATCTTTCAAATTCTATCTTATTGGGTTTGATTACACAAAGAGTTATTAAACAAAAATTTATATATATATATATATATATATATATATATATATATTACATAAATAATAATGAGAATTCGTTATACTCTGAAATAACTCTACGGGCGCCCATAATTACTGCAAGTAGCGATAGAGTCTCCTTATCTAGTTCACGAGATAAAACCATAAAACCAACTTCCACACCGAACACATCAACACGTACCTTTAAAACTTCCAATTATTTGTAAACAAACAGTTTAACCCCGTATTTACAATCACAGGAGTATCCGAAACACTTTAACTGGAGAAATACACGCCTAATCTAAACTTTAGTTTGATGCACGAATCATACAACACTTTAACGTAATTGTTCCTAATTTTGGACACTAAAAGCTATTGATAATTAATTATAACCACTTTACCGAGTCTTTAAAATAATGAAATAAAACAATTTTAAGGTTTTTCCACCAATTTTTACTATTATTTTACTAATTAATACCTAAATGAACCGACCAATCTATTGTACATTGTTTGACTTTGACCAAACTTTGACATAATGTTCTTCTACTTCTTCTTCTTTTTTTTTTATTCTTATTATGGCACTTCGGCTACATAACCATGGCCAGTGTCGAGTATATTATGGCGGGAAAACAATATTTTTTATTACAATTTTCAGCATCGTTTTTCTATATTGTCAGGTCTAAAGTCTAGTCAAAGTCTAAGTAAATATCAATACAGTCAGGAAGTCAAGTCGGTAGATTCAGTAAAGTGGTAGAAGCTTTACTGAAACTTTCGATGGAGTTTTGGAGGGAACACAAAATAGCACGTTTCTGGATATTGCATCACTTTCCCACACTTGTGCACGATAACGAATATCTAATGGTTAATATTCTACCAATTGTGTATTACATTAAAAACCCAGTTAACACAATTTTAGGAAAATAATACAAAAACACAACATCACTCTTTCACATTCCCGACAAAACTCCTACTTCTTCTTCACTAATCACATGTAATCCATACTCTATGGACTGGCAAAACCTTTACCATAGATAAATAACGCAGCAGCCAGGCCAGCCAGCAGGTTTGAGGTATTAAGATTTAACGTAAAATTTTGTAGATTATACGGTTGAAACTTAAAGTGAAATTAGGTTTAAAGATCTTTGGAAATGACTGAGTGATTTGTGGTATTTTTATAATAATATTGTAATTATCTTTATCGAGATATTTTATTCTTATTAGAAAGTTGAGGAAGAAGAAGAATTTATCAATGTAACGTCACTGTCACTGTCAAACGACAAGTCCTTTGTACGTTCTATCGCGAGTTATGTCTAATCAGTATTTCTGCAAATATTTTATATTTTTCGGGTCAAATATCACAAATTTTACACTCCAGAACACCAGAGGAGCAATCGAAATCATAAACATGTAAAACCTATAGGATACACCTCGCATCCTCGGTGGTACATAAGTTTTATTGGAACGAGGAAACGGAGCGAAATAAATGCGTATGTTGTATGTTTGGATGTGAATATACGAGTTTGTGGAGTTACGAATGCACATTCGCTGTCAAGTAATGAACAAACACTGGATTTGAAGGTAAGATGGCTTCAAAATACCTCAAAATCTGTAGGTCCAACTCTGTTCATGTTTTAATCGCAATATGTGTTTATTTTAGTCAAATACCGCCATTTCAGATACAGAACGTTGTTTCAAAGCGCTGTAGCTGCAAGTTGTGACTGCTTTTGACAGTTTTAGGTCAATTTACAGTGTTTGTTAGTGCAAATGAGATAATCAATTTAACTTTAGAACAGTAAATATATAGAACATCTTGATTAACTTGTACTGAAAGATTCTGTTACAAGTCCTTTTGATTTTAATGTAAACAAATCTCTGTACATGTGCCGCTATAATGTTACCTGTTTAATTCTTCGAGCCCCATACGGTCATCGGCGTCCGAGACACAATAGAATATCTATTGTGTCTCATTTTCCCACAATCGACAGGTTGAATGTCTCATAATATTATCAGCATAATAAAGAAACACAGTGCCTCATTATTTTGGTAAGCACAATGTATATAATACAGAAATTTTAGTAATAATTCAAATTTCTGTCTATGTAAGTTCTGACAAAATACTTTATAACTTTATCATCACTAAACACAGTGTTAATCTTTTTATTAGTAAAAAGATTTAGTATGAGAAATTAAGTTTATTTTAAGCAGGGTACATGAGATTAAACAACACATTTTTTGCCATTAGATTCATCAAATTTATAATATTATTAAAATAAAATGTCATATCCACAATAGTAAATGCTAATTTCCCACATTTTCAGAAGACAATTAATGTTCCGGAGTCCTGGGGAGCTGACTCCGCTGCTACTGCTGACGCTGGCAGCTGAACGGGCCGCAGGCACCCAGCAGACACAACGGGGGACTGACACGGTATCCACACTTCCACACTAATATTATAAATGCGAAAGTGTATCTGTCTGTCTGTTATCTCTCCAGGCTCAAACCGCTAAACTGATTTTGCTGAAAGTTGGCATGAAGATACTTTAAATCCCGGGAAAGGATATTTTATTTTATTTTTATTTGCACCGAAAACATACAGTGATAAACATAAATTAATACAGTGATAAACATAATTTAAAGTATTAAAGCTGATTAATTTCTAGGATAGGATACTTTTTTTTTCTTTTTTTTTCTCTTGTTTACTGATTCCTTTTTTTTCTCTTGTTTACTGATTAATCTGTTTCCTGATACTTTTTGTCCCAGAAAAATGTACGGTTCCTGCGCGATAAACGAGTTTTAGCGCAACGGAATTGCGGGCGTCAACTAGTGTTCTATATGCCTTTACCAGATGTTACCAACTTTGTTTCACAGAAGTTACTTAATAAGAGTTTATGGTGACATTAAAAAAATCAAATTCATTCATCAATTCAAACTACCTATGAACTTTTTAGGCTCACAAATAGGGCCTATTCTGCTAAAATGTATTTTTAAAATGTGTGTGTGCTCATGTCAGTGTGGTTGACCCACTATTTTGAGCTTGAGAAGGTATGTTTCTTGATTGTATGCATGGTACATCCATATTCATTAATTAATTTTAAATATATTTTTTCTTCCATCAAACATGTGCAATCATCTGGTAATAGCCATAATAAGATCTTCTCATGATTTTGGCTTGTTTTAATTGTCCAAATATCAGGTATCCCACCAAAAACATTTCATGTAAAATGTTACCTCGACGACCACAAAAGGTTTGCCCTGTGAAAAAGACATCAGATCTAATGTGGAGCCAAGCTTCTGAATATACACGGCCTAACTCTATCGACCCTAACTCCAAGAAATTCTTCATATCAGAAAGTACGTATGGCTTCGCTGTTTCGCTACTGTCGTGGAGGTGAGACGAATATTTAGTTTCTGATCTAAGTAACGAAACAGCCAAGCCATTCATACTTACTGATATAATATGTAGAATTTGTTGGAGTTAGGGTCGATAGAGTTAGGCCGTGTATATTCAGAAGCTTGGCTCCACATTAGATCTGATGTCTTTTTCACAGGGCAAACCTTTTGTGGTCGTCGAGGTAACATTTTACATGAAATGTTTTTGGTGGGATTTCAGTCCTTTTTGTAAGTTGCTACTTGCTAGGCAGTCTTTTTAGTTTTTTTTTTTTTAATATTTTTAATTAAGAGGTTTTTAGTTAATGTCTATCCCGTGTAAACTTTTATGTCCTAATTCATAAGATTGGTGAAAGTCTCATATTTAAACTTCCATTACCCCTACTAAACTTATTTTACGGCATAACCAAATTTCGGCGTAAGTATTTTAGATATCAATAAAATCTAAAGTATTAGACCTATTTAATTGAAACTTTGTACGTTTAATAAGTCTATTATTGACATCATATCCTGAGAATATGAACTACTAGACGTTCCGCGCGGCTTCGCCCGCGTAAATTAGATATTTCACAGACAAATCAGTCTACAAAAAATAGCCTATGATCCTTCACGTGGTCTACTTCTTATCTGACCCAAATAACAGAAAAATTGCTCTAGTAGTTCGTGAGATAAGCCCTTTTAAATAATTTTCCCCGTTTTTTCCACATTTTCTTCTATTTCTTCGCTCCTATTAGTCTTAGCGTGATAAAATATAGCCTATAGCCTTCCTCGATAAATGGGCTATCTAAAACTGAAAGAATTTTTCAAATCGGACCAGTAGTTCCTGAGATTAGCGCGTTAAAATAAACCCTTTCAAATAATTTTCCCCGTTTTTTCCACATTTTCTTCTATTTCTTAGCTCCTATTAGTCTTAGCGTGATAAAATATAGCCTATAGCCTTCCTCGATAAATGGACTATCTAACACTGAAATAATTTTTCAAATCGGACCAATAGTTCCTGAGATTAGCGCGTTCAAACAAACAAACAAACTAACAAACTCTTCCGCTTTTTATTATATTAGTATAGATCTGCTATATTGGAAACCAACTCTATGAGGCTCAACTTCCACCCCCCCATTTTAGGGGATGGGGGGCAAGAATTACAAGTTTATGAATTTTTTTGTTGTTTGTATACTAAACTTAGATTACATACCAAATTTCGGCTTTCTAGCACTTCAGGAAGTAGCCAAACATTTGATGACCATCAGTGTGTCAGTGACGAAATCGGCGTATTTTAGATATCTATAAAATCTAAAGTATTAGAGTTGTTCAATTGAGACTTTGTATGCTTAATAAGTCTATTGATGACATCATATCCTGAAAATATGAACTATCTGCTACAACGGAAACCAATTCTATGAAGGTTCAAAAAAACAGCGAAACACTTCGAGAAAAGGTAGGTAGTGCCCTTGCGCTTCGCTTGGCTCGTCTCGGCGGGGACACTACCGTGTCCCCAGATTTCAATTCATAATTCATAATTCTTTATTCACAAGAATGCAGTACAAAGATAGTATTAAAGTCATAACAAAATATTCTGAACATTCTACCATAACAATGGTGTGTGAATTTAAATACATGCATTTAACAAGAAAAATACAAAATACAATTTGAGTTGCTATTAAGTTCATATACAATGTCAATTTAATGTCAAATTTAATAAAAAGATGTCACAATAATTAATAAATAATAAATAAATTACACAATTTCATATTATATACACATAAATCATAAATTAATAATAATAATAATAATTAGTCCAATCAATCCTATAAATTATATTAATATTTTGTGCGCAAAATATTCATTCATATTATAAAAACATTTTTCTATTAGCCATAATGTCAAATTTCTTTTAAATACTTTGAAAGGCAAGTTCTTAAATTCATCTGGTAAAAAATTGTAAATTTTTATAATCTGTACAAATGCATTGTCCTTATATATATTTAAGTTACATAACGGAAAATGGATTTTAAATTTATGCCTTTCGTTTTTTCGTCCTAAATCGGATTTGAGTGGGAAATATTCAGGGTGTAACTGTACAAAAATACATGCTTCCTTTATATACATGCAAGTGAGAGGCAGTATCTTAAATTTTTTGAACAACGGCTTACAACTCTCTAGAAAACCTGCTCCAGCAATTGCTCTAACACATTTTTTTTGTAAACGGAACGCTTTATCAATATCTGTAGAATTTCCCCACAATATAAGCCCATATGATAATACCGATGCCACATATCCATGGTAAGCACTCAGGGCTGCTTCAGTACTTACTGTCTGCCGTAATCTTTTAAGGGCGTAAACAAACCTATCTAGCTTTGTGCATACATATTCTACTTGTTCTTTCCAGTTGCAGTATTTGTCCAACATAACGCCTAGAAATTTTGTAGAGTTGACTTCCTCAATTTTTATGTCCTTATAATGAATATTTATGTCAAATTTTCGTCTATTGTAATTTTGAAATTGTATTAAATGTGTCTTACTTATATTTATTTTAAAATTATTATTACTAAGCCATGTCAGTACTTTATCAAGACTTTCGTTAATATTATTTTCATAGTTTTCAATATCATCACATTTTATAATAGGTGTTGTATCGTCAACAAATAAAATCTTGTCTGTAGTTACATGTGGAAGATCATTAATGTACAGTAGAAAAAGATATGGGCCTAGAACACTGCCTTGTGGTACACCACATTCAATAAGTTGAAAGTTCGACCGATTCGTAATCTTTTTGCCATTACATATTTTACTAATTTCGACGCATTGAAACCGGTTAGATAAATAGCTCTTTATCCAGCTTTTTACTATTCCTCTTATTCCGCACTTTTGTAATTTGTAAAGAAGTAAATCGTGATTTACGTTATCGAAAGCTTTTGTCATATCTAAAAATATAGTAGTAACCGGAATTCTGTTATTTAGGGACTCAGTAATATATTTAATTAGGTCAAAACAAGCTACAGTAGTATTACAATTCTTCCTAAAACCAAACTGATGTTTCGTGAGGATGTTTTGTCTCGATACATAGTCAGTCAGTCTATCTAACATAGCTCTCTCAAATATTTTTGAAATAACCGGTATTAGTGTGATTGGGCGATAGTTGTTCATGTCTGTCACATCGCCTTTCTTAAATATTGGTTTCACTATTGATTTTTTAAGATTTTCAGGAAATGTGCCTTCCTGAAAAGAACGATTAATAATAAAACTCAATGGCTGACATATATACTGAGCTGATAGCTTGAGTACTTTTGTATTTATATCATCAACACCGACAGATTTCGTATTGTTGAGAGTATGTATCAGTTTATATATTTCTACCGGACATGTAGGCTTAAGGTACATTGAATTACTATAATTACTATATTGCATTGTATTATTAATGTCATTCCTATTGAATTTAAAATTACTGTCATTATTCTGATTGATATAAAAGTTATTAAATAAATTACTAATATCAAAAGGCGTTACATATGATTGATTATTGTAAGATATTTTTTCTATGTCTCTATTTAGATAATTGTCGTCATTAATATTGTCATTTATTATATCCCATACAGCTTTACATTTATTTTTTCTTTTTCGTAAAAAAATTATATTATTTAGTTGTTTAGATTTGAGTATGCACGCCTTTAGTAACTTTGAGTATTCTTTGTATTTTTTTTCACTGTGACTTTTATTACACGCCATAAATTTATATTTAAAATAGAGTATTCTTTTCTTAACCGCACATTTTTTAATTCCTTTTGTTAACCACGATCCGCTTCTATGACTTTTGTTGTTTCTTTGTATTAAATACAAGGGAAAACATAAGTTAAAAAATAAAAGGTATAAATTATAAAATTCAACGAAAACAATTACAGACGATAAACAATTACAGAATTTTTTCATATTTTGTTCGCTAAAATCTCTAACTACTTCTTTCCACTTAGATATTGTACGTTTTTTGTTACATTTAATTGTTAAACTCTGACCTGTTTCATGATCAGAAAGACCTAGATAATGTACCTCCGATTCAATTTCCTTTAAGTTGCTTGATATCTGATCAAGACAAGCCTGTAATCTGGTCGGTGTATTGATATGAGTCTTTAAATTATAATTTTTAAAAAGACTCATGAGCTCTATGCAGTGCTTATTAGGTTTACAAAAATCTAAATTCCAATCTCCACACACAATAACTGATTGTTTTCTTTTGAGTGTTCGCAACAGAAATTGTTCCATTTTATAGAGGAATACGTTAGGATTACTAGATGGAGTCCTATACACACATAGCAAAATAATTTTCTGTGCTGTCAGCTCTATGCCGCAACACTCAAAATCAAAGTCAACAGATATTTCAGATAGCCACAATATTTTTTTACAATTGAGACTTTTCTTAACGAGAATACAAGACCCGCCTCTATTAGAGTTCCGTGAATAAAATGTTACTAAATTAAAGTTCTGTAATTTTAATAAACTTTCAGTTCCTTTTTTCATAAAAGTTTCGGTAAGACAAATGATATCGATTTCTCGAGTTTTTGACAGTTCGGTTACAGATATAATAAGTTCCTCACTCTTATTTATTGCACCTGCTATATTTTGGTGTAATAAAGTTAAACAAGAATCAGAATTACGGGCGAAAAAGATTACAGTTAGGGGATCTAATAGTATTCAATGTTTTTTTTTATGTCGGAATTACAAAAATAATATGGTATCGTCCCCTTTTTTAAAATATTTGAACTTTTTCCCGAAAGTAAATAGTCTTTGCCTGCCGCTTTATTGTCTTTCGTACTGTTCTTAAAATAAAAGGGTATAGTTCCTTTTTTAGGATTACAAATTTGAATTTTTTTAGACTGATATTTTAAACGTTTTAAAATTTCTTTTGGATCTAAAAATTTTTTAGCATAATCCTTGCAGTCAATCTCATAATTTATCATTTTACAAACAGATGTCATAGTCGCTTGCTTACAATCTATAAATTTACAATTATTATATTTATTACATAGAATTTTTATGCTCTTATTAAGTTTTATTACATCTAGATAAAAATTATTTTTAACACTTAAAACTAAAATCATATTGGATGTCAAACTATTCAGTACATGTTTTAAATTAAATAAAGTGGTTTTTGGATCAGTATCATTTTCTCCAACACATAATATAATAACGTTCTTATTCACAGTCAAATCTCTACACGTTTTCGTTATTTGATAGGATCCCGCATAGGCTTTTATCTCACCGTAAAATGCATACTTATCATAATTTGTCATAATCCTAGAGGTAAGTAGAGATGTGGTCAAGTTGGTGCATTGTTGTGTACCAAATACATAGATTTTCTTGTCATTTTGGTGCATTTTAAAGTTAAGATTTTGTGGTTTTGTTGTCCTTTTCATATTTGGTAATTGTTCCTCGCTATTTCTTTCAGATTTATTTATACTATTGCAGTAAGCAATTTTCTTAATAGTGTTGTTTTCTTGTTTGGAGGAGTAAGTAACTTATCTTTATGTAGGCTGCTGTTTTCGTATGTGTTGCTTAGTACCATAGGAGACAATGAAGATGTGTTCCTGAGTAAGAGAGAGCGTCGCTTCATTTTGGGATCAATTTTCGGGCTTTTCAACGCTGTTGGGGTCTGACATAATTTTTTTAAGAAATCATTTTCCGTTTTAAGTCTACTTAATTGTTTATTGAGGCTATTGTTCTCCAAAATCAGATTCTCAAGTTCATTGTGGGTGCTTTCAAGTGTAGCAGTGAGTTGTTCAATTTTGTCTCTCATTTCTAAAACATTAGCTACATCGTTTTGCGGCATTCCTTCTAGGCTACGTGATAATATATTAGGTGTAGAAAATGAACCATCGTCAGATAAGCTTAGATTGTTCCGCAAATCAGATGCACAAGAATTATCTAATGATGAGCTGGGATTCGGGGTTCGCGGCGATGATGTACATTGAGCAGTTTCTTCTACCGGTGTATGTTGTCGTAGCCTGATATTGTGTTTCCTTGACATGTTTTTTGTGGTTGTTTTGTTGCTTTCTTTGTCCTTTTCAATACATATTTTACAGCGCCATGTATTTTTTTCTTGTTGACTTAGTAATCTATATACCGTAAGAGGAAAGCCAATGCATTCAAATTCAAAATTATTTTTACATGTGCAACATAATGCAGTTTTCTTGGACTCTACAATTTTCTTGCACTTAAAACATGTAACACGACGCGCCATCTTTTGGTAATTCTTGGCCGAGTTAGTATCTGGTTTATGGATCTTCGGTAGACTCCTTTGGTATGATGGCTTTTATTTTAGTTCCGGATCTTTTTCATAGATGGCGTTTTTTAGTAATACTTTAATTCCTTTGTCTTTTCAAAATGTAACGATTTTTCTGAACAAATTAAAACAATTTTTTTTGTTTCGCTTTTTAGAAACGTAATTTTATGCGTTACAGTACCTTTATGAATATGCTTCACTCACAACACTAAGATAATTGAGTTTTGTTCAAGGTTAACTGTTAAAAATCACTTTTATTGTAGCACTTGTAAAACGTTAATATTTTTATTGTCCTTGCTCTATTTTCGGAGATAACATTTTATGACTTCAGTTGGCACTACACATAGTTTTATAGGATTTAGGACTTTTCACACTGTTTTACTATTTTTATAATGATAAAAAATACGGAGCTCGATGTAATCGTTGCGCCATATAGCGACGACAATGTTTCAGTGGTTGCTATTTTTGACCGATGTCTTGTAACTGTTCCCACAGATCACTGATATTATAATCCCTTAAATGTGACTTTTGTGTATTGCTAATTATGTAGCAAAAATAATAATAATGCTGTATTCTATAGACCCACCTTGATATTTTCCAGGGCAAACCTGAATCTGCGGAGTGCGCACGGAACATGTCATACAAACATGTGAACGAGGTGCAGAATGAGCAGCTACCGAAGCCCGAGATCAAAGAGGAGTACGATGCGGAGCCCAGCGAGGAACCCACACCCATCGAGGACCAGGCTGATGGTGGTTAGTACTCTTATTTTATTTACACTAGACGTTCCGCGCGGCCTCACCCGCGTAAATTAGGAATTTATTTATTAGGAACTAATTATTACTAATCCTAAATCTATAGATTTCGTAATGGTATTTAGTATCTCTCTAAATTGCATATTTGAACATTACAGAGAAAGAAGAAGTACCAAACGAAAATGAAGAAGACGAAAATCCTGAGGACCTCAGCAAATACGTGAAGACTCAGATGGACACCGACACAGAGGACGACATCCCGCTGCAGGACATACAGTCGCTGCAGTCACTCAAGAAGAAGAAAAAGAAGAAGTCCAAACATAAATCCTCTAAGAAGAAAAAGAAGAAATATTTCTGCAGCGTGTGCGAGAAGAAATGCTCGACCAAGAGTACTCTGAAGGCGCATAAAAAGACTCACAACGAGAAGACATTTAACTGTGACGATTGTGATCGTACCTTCGCTACCGCTTACAACCTCAAGTCCCATAGAAGGACGCATTCTAACGAGAAGCCCCACGTGTGTGATGTCTGTAGCAGGACTTTCAGAAATAGCACCAATCTGAAGAGCCACTACCGTATACACACTGGCGAGAAAAAATATGCCTGTGACGTATGCGATAGAAACTTCTTCACAAACACAAATCTGAAGACTCACAAGCGCATACACTCATTGGAAAAACCCTTCGGATGTGATGTTTGTAATAGAAGGTTTACTACGAAAACTAACCTCAAAACCCATTACAGGATACACACGGGCGAAAAACCTTACGCCTGTGACGTCTGCGAGAAAAGATTCTCGAGCAACACCAATTTAAAAACACACAAGCGTATACATACAGACGAGAAGCCTTACTCGTGTAACATCTGCAATAGACGGTTCATAACCAACACCAACTTGAAAACCCACTACAGGACTCACACCGGCGAGAAGCCGTATTCATGTGATACTTGCGAGAGAAAGTTCTCAAGCATCACAAATCTAACGACCCACAAACGGACGCACACGGGCGAGAAACCGTACTCCTGTGATCTCTGCAACTGCAACTTTCTATACAAGAAGAGCCTGAAGACGCATCGCGCGACGCACACACAACCAGTGTATAACGAGCAGTACGCACACAACGACATGCCCGCACAGATCACACACAACATGCACATACCCATGCAGCACATGCCGACTTCCATGATGAACTCCATGACGCAGAACCTGGCAATGACGCACGCTTCGTCGCCCATGACGCTTGCTTCGTCAGCCATGTCGCACGCTTCGTCGCCCATGACGCACGCTTCGTCGCCCATGACGCACGCTTCGTCGCCCATGACGCACGCTTCGTCGCCCATGACGCACGCTTCGTCGCCCATGACGCACGCTTCGCACATGTCGCCGATGCACCACAACTCGCCGATGGCTCACCACAACCTCCCCTCGGCTCACAACTCGATGCACCACATCTCGTCGCCCATGCACCACGTGCCCATGGCTCACAACATGGCAATGGCGCACAACATGGCGGTCCCCATGGCGCACAGCAATATGCCGGTGCCCATGGCGCACGCCAACTCGCACCTGTCCATGCATCCTAACATGGCGCTGCCTATGACCAATGCCCTGCCCATGGTGCACGGCTGTCTGTCCGCCACATGATCCTACAGCCTCAGTCGAGTCTCGCGATACAACGACGACTATATCTTCATGTGAACACTCAAAGTGGCAGCTGAACAGCCCCCTTACAACTTTGATGAACGTGAATTTCGTTGCTTATGGTCACACTTTTGACGTTTGAACTTTTAAAAAATATATTTAAAAGTTGTAATGTCAAATGTCAATATTTTGACGTTTATACTTTTTAAATTGAATTTTAAAAAGTTAAAACAGAATTGTAGCCATATACAATGATTCACATCAATGTTACATTATATAAGACGGCTGTACTGTGTAACACGAGTCCAATTGCAATTCTAAATATTATTATTATTTTTAAATTATCTTAAAAAGATTTTAAAGTTTATTTGAGTCTATAAGTGTTGGCTTGTTGGTTATTTAATTGAAATTTAAAAAAAGTTTATGTCCCATTTTATTGACGAAAAATTTATAAATACTACATGTGAATGTTTTTAAATATTTCAACACTAAAAACATTATTATTGTTTATTATTCGTAGTTGTGCTACAACTTCCGAAGTCGTGCTTATTATGATTCGTAGCGACGATTATATATTATAAATGATTTTTGTTAATATTTTGTTTCAAATGATATTTTATTGACACTGTAAAATGTTCAAAATCACAGTTATATTCGGCCAGTATTAACTGTAAGCAACTGTTTAAAAAGATTCTGTCTTTTGTAAATATTATTTCTCAAAGATATTTACTATGTTTTAACAAATTTTATTATATTGTAAAAATGTATACTGTTGTTTTATCATATTATGTTGTATTAATTGAGTATATTTCAAGTTATCAACATTTTCTTTTATACAATTGTGCAAGTCGGTGCTTAAAACTAATGATACTCGATGTGCGCACAACAATTGTACTGAAAACTTACATCTGTTCAAATCCGTATAATTTATTGTGAATTTTAAAATTGAAATATATTTACCGCGAGTCGCGACTAGCATTGGTACATTTTTATGTATGTATTCTTTGTTTCGAATCATTACAATCTGAATTATAAAATTGTAAACAAATGTATGGACAGCTAAAATGCTACCAAATTGAGTATCTCGTATTATCCGTTAAAATAAAGTTTATATTTTATTTTTTAGTTTCAAATGAATTGAAACAGAGTAAAATACGCAGGTACTTAAATTTAAGTATGATGTTGTCTGTACTTTAACTATTTCTTCTTTCAATATATTTTATTAGTCTTAAAGATATTTTTAAACGTCTAAAAAATCTGTTTCGCTTAGGGAATTATGTAAAAAAATTAAATATTGAATACACATGGAATGTGCAATAATTTTTGTTAGCAAGCGAGCTTACACATTACGATACGATAAATTGGATCATTTTGTTTGCGATATCGGACGTGTTTTAGAAAAAGATCGCATCAGATTTATCGTGTCGCACAGTGTGTAGATGCTCCAGGCCAGGGCGCGTTCCGAGATGCAAAATTGTCGTCATAATCTCTCATACATTTCCATAGACTAGAAAAGGACCAAAATACATTTAATCCTTTATACAGGTGTAACAAAACTCAGTGCTAATACTTTATAAAGGAACACATACACACCGTATGTATTCCTTTATTAACCGACTTCCAAAAAGGAGGAGGTTATATGTTCGGCTGTGGATATTATTATTTTTTTTATTTTTGTATTTTCAACGATTACTCCGCCGTTTGTAAACCGATTTTCAAAATTTTTGTTTTGTTATATTAGGTTTCACTCAGGTGGTGATCTGATGAGGAGATCCATGAGTAATCGAGGGAACTCCTCAAAATTTATATGGAAACATATAGTGATTTTGGTATTATGAGAAATATCCTAAGCACATGCTACCAAAACGGAAGATTTTGCACCAAGGTATACTATGGTTCCGAAGATACTAAGCAAACTCCGGATTCCTTATAGATACGAGTTTGGGGGTTTGGGCGCTGTTTTAAGAACTAAAAGCATATGCTCCTATGCAAATTACATCCATCATCATCATCATCATCATTACCACGTCAAGGTCACCAGTGTCACATGGTTGTATATGGATACAATATGCCCCCACAACACCATAATTATATCATCACGTTATGTACTTTTCATAGCGATTTTAATAAAAATATAATGTTGTTTCAAAATAAATGATTCAAGTTCTAAGCGTCTTATGTACCACAAAATTGAACATAACAAATTCACCCTTAACTCCAGAGCGTAAGGCACACATTTGACATTACATCTGAGATTCGAAAGAAAATAATTTTTCCATTATTGTATCAAAATCTTAATACGGTTCACAGACTACATCTACTTACCAAGTTTCAATAGTATAGCTCTTATAGTTTCGGAGAAAAGTGGCTGTGACATACGGACGGACAGACAGACAGACATGACGAATCTATAAGGATTCCGTTTTTTGCCATTTGGCTACGGAACCCTAAAAAAATAAGTACCTTGCTTCGATACTACAATAATATAAATTGAACCCTTAGTATGAAAATACTTACATAGGAAAACAATCTACATCGTAATAGGATTAAGAAACACAATCACATTTATGAGTAAAAAAATACTTCGTACTTTAATGTATTTTTATTTATTTACACGATTTTGCTCCTTATTACCATACATATACAGATCGAATTCCTATGCAAGTTTATACAATTTTAATCTGATATTAAAATTGTTAATTTACCAAGCACGTGTTCACTTCGATTTTAGGTAACTAAAAAAATGAAATTATAATTTTTAACAAAAAATTAAAACCGACTTCCAAGGTAAAAACAATAATAACTTAATATGAACTAAAATGTATTAAATAATTTTTCCTATCTAATAGTGCCTTTTTCCGAATTCGGCTAACCTCAACTATTTCTGTACTCAATCTTCATAATTTTGAAGTCGGTGCCAGTTCCAAAAGTTTCAAATGCCTATTCTGTCAGAGAACTGAAGATTCAGCTATATCTGGTACCGACTTCAAAATGATGAAGATTGAGTACAGAAATAGTTGAGGTTTAGCCGAATTCGGAAAAAGGCACTACTAGTAGTGCCTTTTTACTAAAAAGTATTAAATAATTCTTCCTATCTAGATAGGAAAAATTATCTAATACTTTTTAGTTCATATTATAAAGATGTTATTTTTGTTTTTACCTTGGAAGTCGGTTTTAATTTTTTCATAAAAATAATAGAGTTCACTGTGAAAGCAGCAGTGCTGAAAGAGATTTTTCGTTTTGTGACGCTGGCGCGCTAGTCACTGCGAATAACAAAAAAATGCTCTTTTTGCACTGCTACTTTCACAGTGATTTGACTCTATTAACATTTAATAAGAACACATACACAACCTAAAATATTATCACTTAGTTTTATTACATCCTGTATGTAAATCAATAGAACGAGTGTTTGGGCATCGCGCATGTTGCCATTATAATATGTAGAGATGTTATTCTACTGTGAATTACTCTACAAAGTCTGTTGGTCTTTGTCTGGCTCATTTCTTACAAAAGCCACCGATAGATAGAGAAAGCAGACTTTGGATAGTTATTTTATATGCTGTGTAAACTAACTTCTTTATTAGTAAGGGGGTTAAAGATTATAATATGCTCGATGGACGACAATTATATTGTTTTTGGACGCGTGGAAGAAACGAGTCGGTATGTTGGTATGTAACGATATATTTTTATTAAGTTTGAATAGTTTAATTATATTATATTGTGTAATTGTGTAACATGTAACTGTTGTACAAAAATAACGAATTGTCACTCGGGACTCGATCGTTTTTTGTTGTTTTACAAAATAAGTAAGTATAAATAATAGATCCTCGATTTATAGAAATGTAAAAAGTTTTAAATTTAAATAAAATATACAAATTTTCCTTCGGTTCGGATACGTTTTTAATTAAATCTGAACAAAATAAGATTATTAGTTAATAGATTGTAAGAAGCATTTACGTTTTCGACGAAATTTATATTTTTAAGACATTAAATGTGTCCAAGTCTATTGGAGTATTTTTTAAACTAATGATTTTTGTTAAAAGCTGTTTCAGAACAATTATTGGTATATTAAATCTGTCGTCACTTATTTGTTTCTGTGAGAACGTAAATGCAGCTGCCTTTTTAGTCAAGAATCTGCAACCACGAGTTTGTGGGAATACTAAACAAAACACTAAAGGCTTTTATCATAAATCTCAACTTGCTTAAGGTCTTTGTTTAAAGTTTTATATTTTTAAAAAGTTGATACGTCATAATATTGACATTTGATTTTTAAATTGCCATTTTAAAAAATATAAACTGCAAAATAACCATAAATTTCAGTTTATATTAAGGCGCGATTTTATTTGCACACGGATTTATATTGTTTGACTGACTAGTCAAACAATATAAATCCGTGCACCGCGCGGCCGCCGTGCACAGCGTGCGCCGCCGCGGTGGAATCGCGCCTTTAAAAGAGTGAATAATAAATTGTTTTGTTTTTTGCTCCCGCCACTTGAAATTGCAGTGATTATGAAGTTTTCTTGTTGAATGTTATTAAAGTTAAGTAATTTTTTCTTGAAGTTTTTAAAATCGTCATTATAAATGTATAAAAATGTGAATATTCGGTGTGTACTCTTGCAATCGCAAATATTTCCATGTTGAAAGATATTCTTGTTTTTTATTTACTTTTTCACAGTTGTAATTATTAATAATATTGAAATAAATGATTTCAAATTCTAATTTGAATTTCTTTATTTTTTTAAGAATAACTAAGAGATGGCAACACTGATTAGGCTACTTGACCTATATTCAATTTCATTGACCACATGCATATTTCTAGTAGAACTTAGCCTAGGAAACCGTATTTCACTCTTATCATCAAATAAAAGCTTATGATTGATAAATAAAATCGATTTGAAAATATGATTTTATATTTTTTAATTTGTACTGACGAAAACGCTTTTGCGGTACTTCCAATTTGGGTGTGACGTCATCACACTAGTAATTTAATATCTTTTACTTATCGCGCTCGTTATATGTAAGTTTATTTGTACATAAATAATAAGAATAAGCCTAGAAAGACTTGTAATATATATTTTCTTGAATAATTCAAATAAAACATTACTTTTATATATTATCTCCATTTATTGTAGTTGGGAAATGAAATGGCCAAAACTTTTCTCCAAAAGTTTTCAACATTACAGATGATTTCTAAATTATTTTCTATTTTTTTGGCACTGTTAGACTCGTACGTTTAGCACATAAAAGATTTTTCAATAAAGAAAGTATAAAATACAAAAAATATGACGTCACACTATGGCGGACAATGTTTTCGGCGCCATTTGAAAAGCATATTTTTCAATCAACATTTTTATGGGTTTCTACTGCTTAAAATATTAGTTTTTTTGGTGAAAGTGAATGATTAAGAAGCGATTAGCATGAAGAAAAAAAGTAGGTCAAGTAGCCTATTGTTGCTATGGGTGCGCTCTATATTTATCTAATTTTTTTTCTTTAATTTTTACTGCATCTTTTTGATGTGAATATTTTAATATAGGATCTTAAAGTCATTTGTAGCAATGGAAAACTTACCCAGTCAAGTATAAATAGGTAATGAAATAACATTCCTACAGCGAATAAAGTGTATTTAAACATTCAATGATATTCGCAAGTGCTGACACATTCAAGACAGGGCAAAGGAGTTTCAAATACATTAAAGGGAATGGGCAGCATCAGAATATATATAAGCAAAGCAAACATTTTGTGCATACAAAAGAACGTTAAATTTAGCAGAGCTTTATGGACAAAAGATTCTAGAAAAAGATTGTTTAACATTCCAAAAATCAATGAAATGTGACTTCTTACAGATGCTGCACTCACTGACGATGACATTATATAATCAAAATTTTCCATTTGGGAGACAAAAGAATACAGACATAGTGCAACTACAATATTAGTGGATGGGTTGGATGTCTTAGTTGATGTGATTATAGATGACGGGGTCGCGGAAGTTGCGGAGATCGCCGCGCTTCTTGATCTGGCAGCAGTAGGGGACGATGCAGTGTCGCGCGCGGCAGCCGCGGGCGTGGTGGCAGCACAACACCACCAGCTGACGGCAGATGCCGCAGTTGTTCGTCAGCTTGCGCCGGCAGACGCGCGTGTGGTAGAACACCAGCTTCATCTGAATGGAAAAAAAATCAAAAATACAGTGATTATATTATAATAAGTTTTTTGTCTGCCAAACTGCATAACAGTTTGTGGACAGTTCTAGCTCACATTCTAAGAATATACTAACACTATTTATTATTAATAATATATTGTTAGTATATTTATTACAATTAATTGTTACCTTCTGGCACGAGTACATCCCCAGGCGACACTTCGCCTCGCTGCACTTGCACGAGTGCTCCAGCGTTTGAACGCAGCGGTATATAAACTGCTTGTGAGCTTCCAGGCTGTTTGGCATCTTCATGATGATGAATACGTCCTCCCTCGCCGGCGGCCGAATGCGATCTGTACCAGTGTAACACCACACACACTTCGACAGCGTTTAAAAATAGAAGAGGCTTCGTAATCACGATGCGATGATTTCATTGGCCGAGTGTGTAATGTTTGTGTAGGTCGCCGCTGTTCCTATTGGTTGACAAATTCAGCCAATCCAAACTGTATATTCAAACTTACGCGCTATAGATTTACGCGCAGTCGCGTTGTATTTTAAGATGATTTGTGGCAAAGAATCGCTAAAGTTGATAACTTAAACTTTCCTATACGCGATGCTATAGTAGGTCTGAGAATCGGCTAACGACTATTTTTATACTTCAAATAACATAAATTGGCAAAATAATGTTTGCCGGGTCAGCTAGTAAATAATTATATTATATTTTGGTGTCGGCCGTAAGCTTCTCAACGAAATTTTGTAATATCTTACAGTATTTGAGAAAAGTTCGATCCTTCTGGTCTTTTGTATAGTTAGCTATTACAGTAGTTTAAACTGTATGTTTAACTCTCTGTTTATTTCCATACTCTTTGTAATGCATCACGAAGTCGGCTGCGATGCGAGTGTTATGCAACAGGTGACGCGACCTGTTGCAACTTCAGTCACGTCCGGACTTCTGTTGCATTGATTTATTTACACGTTGATTGAATGAGGGCACAAAATGCATACACAATCGGGGAGCATGCGCCGCAACTGGAAAGGGCCCAAGGCCGAAAGGGGGAAACTAGCCATAAGGGTCAATTTATACTAGGGCAGAGTCGAAGCGCATCGAAGCGAAATATTAAAACTAAACATAACAAATTCGACCTTAACTCCAAAGCGTTAACGCACTTTATTACTTCTGAGAATTTTAAAAGGCGCGCGATTCCGCGCAAACTCGCGTGAATGCGCCCGAGCCCGACCAACGCTGATTGGCCTCGCAGAAGTAGTGTATGAGATACGCTCTGGAGTTAAGGTTGAATTTTCTGTGTTCAGTTTTAGGGTTCCGTAGTCAACAAGGAACCCTTATAGTTTCGGTCTGTCCGTCCGTCTGTCCGTCTGTATGTCTGTCCCCGGTTTTGCTCAGAGACTATAGGACCTACAAAGCTGTAATTTGGCATGAATGCACATATTAATGATGCCGACAAAATGGTACATGAAATCTTTAAAAAAAATTTTTTTTTATGGTACCTTCCCTACACATCAAACGGGATGATTTTTTTTTCGCGTCCACCCCATCGTGTGAGGTGTCGATGGATAGGTTTTTTAAAAAAATACTACTTGTATGAAAATAAGCACAAAGTGGTTA
This sequence comes from Cyaniris semiargus, assembly GCA_905187585.1. NCBI lineage: Eukaryota > Metazoa > Arthropoda > Insecta > Lepidoptera > Lycaenidae > Cyaniris > Cyaniris semiargus. Next base: position 9,369,416 of record LR994569.1, read on the forward strand.
CGCGATGACGGGCTAAGATTAGATCTATACTATAGGTCTACCAGAATCTGATGGCAAAAAGTGAGAGGATAAAATGACTCTAGCAATACGGGGGTTATTGGAATAAAACATTAATTTTGATCCGTTTTTATTCTTATAGCGGCTGATTCTGTGTGTTAAACATGCAAATATTAAAATTTATCAAGGATATTTTTTGAAAATCTGCTGTCAAAAATTGCCATCAGATTCTGGTAGACCTATATAATACTTTATCTATGATGAAAACTGATTGACAATCAAATTAAAAAAAATAAGAAAATGCCTCATTCTTGTTTCTTTAATCATTGGCACAGACCAAGACAGACCTGTGGCACAGACACAATCAAAGACAAAAACATTGACAGCAAACTTTAGTCAATGGTACGGTCACTGGTAAGTTGGTAATTGGTAATTGGTATAGGTCTACCAGAATCTGATGGCAATTTTTGACAGCAGATTTTTAAAAAATATCCTTGATCATTGAATAAATTTTTATATTTGCATGTTTAACACACAGAATCAGCCGCTATAAGAAGAAAAACGGATCAAAATGTTTTATTCCAATTACCCCCGTATTGCTAGAGTCATTTTATTTTCTCACATTTTGCCATTAGCTTCTGGTAGACCTATAATAGGTTTAGAGGTCTTTGGTTGGTAACGAGTAACGACGCGACGGGGAGTTTTGCCGGGATTGTGAAAGAGTGATGTTGTTTTTGTATTATTTTCCTAAAATTGTGTCAACTGAGTTTTTAATGTGTAATATTGGTAGGATATTAATCATTACATATATATAATGAATACATTATCGTGCACAAATGTAGGAAAGTGATGCAATATCCAGAAACGTGCTGTTTTGTGTTCCCTCCAAAACTCCATCAAAAGTTTTAGTAAAGCGTCTACCTACCACTTTACTGAATCGACCGACTTGACTTCTTGACTGTATTGACTTTTACTTAGACTTTGACTAGACTTACGACCTGACAATATAGAAAAACGAAGCTGAAAATTGTATTATAGAATATTGTTTTCCCGCCATATTTATACTCGACACTGGCCATGGTTAAATAGCCGAAGTGCCATTATAAGACAAAAAAATGGTAACGACTTACGTCAATGTCATTATTGTCAAAAATGTTCACCAAGTTTGCGCATTTTTATCAACTTTGTTTTTTCAGCTATTGGTGTCTAAAAAATAAATTCTAACAATAATCTAGGAAAATAGAGATTGTGAAGTGATAAAAATGAATCACGATTCACGAATGGCTTAGCATGGACCAAGTATCCAGTATCGACTGGTTTACGTCTTGCGTAGGTAACTATTTTGCAGGTAACAAAAATATTCGCAAATAAAATATAAAGGCGTAATATACAGCAGCTACAGCTTTAAAGCAATGTGATGTTGTTCAATGCGAATACGATTAACCTGAAAGGTAACGTACGTAAGTTTATTTATGTTTGTTATGGTTAAAACTAGATATAACTATGCAGGAAACAGATTTTATTATTAACTTATAGTGAGTAAAACTAATGTAGCGTCATAGTTCTATATCAGATAACACTAAAATAAACTTGTAATGTCATTTCTTGCATGAAGGTACGCGTCGCAATCGGGAGGAACGCTGTAGGTATGTCGGGAGTTCGCATGCGGAAGTTTCTCGTCGCCTGTATGTGCGCTCCTGCAAGCTGCGGCCAGACGTGCGGATAGTCTGCGGTTGCCTCGAAAACATCGTTAATTTTAATAATAATAAATATTACACACGAAAGTCTCGTTATTTACCTTTTGTTTTGGTAGTGCACATCATGTTCACATAAGTCAAAGTCAGTTTGACAGCTGTCAAAGTGACTTTGATGCCTAAGATAGGTTCCCCGGGACCGCGCAAAATTTTTCAGACCTTACCATGAATATTATACAATATCTCATAGCTTTTTTAAATAACATACTATTTATCTCTGACCGGCCAAACCTCTTATGGATCATCCATACATGCCGCCGGCTTATACCAGCGGCACGGCCGGCGGCCCGGCCGCCGGCTAACCATACATGCCGCTGGCTTCGGCGGCAAGGCAGTCTGAAAGCCGGTGGCAAACCCGGCGGTATAAGCCGGCAGCATGTGTGGATACAGCTTTAACCTAATTTAACCTAACCATACCTCTTTTAACCTAACCTCTTTCAACCTAACCTCTTTCAACCTAACCTCTTTCAACCTAACCTCTTTCAACCTAACCTCTTTCAACCTAACCTCTTTCAACCTAACCTCTTTCAACCTAACCTCTTTCAACCTAACCTCTTTCAACCTAACCTCTTTCAACCTAACCTCTTTCAACCTAACCTCTTTCAACCTAACCTCTTTCAACCTAACCTCTTTCAACCTAACCTCTTTAACCTAACCTCTTTTAACCTAACCTCTTTTAAAGATAAGTGTACTGCCCAGACGCACAATTGGAGACCACGCGATTGGAGGCCTGGTTCCGGAGTTATTGGAGCCCAACTTTGAAGAGGAATATCTTCCGGTCCAAGTAAGTCCCCCAAAAGACATAATAACACCCGTCTTCGCGCCGCTGAGACCTGTCCAGGGACCTATCATCTGTCCCGCTCCGTGAAGGGGTTTGGCCGCTATTAAGCTCCAAAATTCCCATTTTCCACGAGGTTTTGGCATGTGTAAGACAAAGTTCATCGATTTGATCTAGCACACGTCCGAGGATAGGATCTACCTTCGAAAATCTGAAGACACCTATGGCGACCATCAGCCCAGCTCAGCGGACTCCAAAGGCAGCTCACTAGCACCGACAGCGTACTCAAAGGGTGCACGGGAGATACCAAGTGTGAGGTATCCCCAACATCAGCGTGAGATGAGTTTTCCAGGAATCCCACCCCCACCCCTAAATTCATCCCCCCACAAAAAACTACCCCCTCCCCCAAAAGTGTAGCTGACCACCCCTGGGGTTGATTAGTGAACACTTTCCAAAGACCCCACCAAACGTCCCCCCCACGAAACCAACTCTCCCCCAAGAGAACATAAAACCGGAACTAGCCGAGATGAAAAATACCATGGAAGATCTAAGGAAATCAATTAGGAAAATAGAAGAGCAAAACGTAGCGCTACACAAACAGAGCAAAGTGGAACTCAGACAACTACAAGAGTTAACCACCAAAGCAACCACACCGCAAGACAGCAGCGAAAGGATCCAGCAGCAGATGAACTCCATAGTCTCCAAGCTGGAGGAGGTAACTACGACCCTGCGGCAGCCACCGCCGACCGGAAAATGGAAATTAAAAAATAAAAAAATAAAAAAAAAACCTAACCTCTTTTAACCTAACCTCTCTTAACCTAACCTCTCTTAACCTAACCTCTCTTAACCTAACCTCTCTTAACCTAACCTCTTTAACCTAACCTCTCTTAACCTAACCTCTATAGCAGTTCAAGTCAAGACAAGACAAGACGAGACGAGATGATGCAAGACGATGAGAGATGATGCAAGACGATGAGAGACGATGCGAGACGATGAGAGATGATGAGAGGCGATGCGAGACGATGAGAGACGATGCGAGATGATGCGAGAAGATGAGAGACGATGACAGGCGAGGCCAGACGATGAGAGACGATGAGAGACGAAGCGAGACGATGAGGGGCGAGGCGAGACGATGAAAGACGATGCGAGATGATGAGAGACGATGCAAGACGAGGCGAGGCGATAAGAGACGATGAGAGACGATGAGAGACGATGCGAGACAATGAAAGACGATGCGAGACGATGAGAGACGATGCGAGACAATGAGAGACGATGCGGGACGACGAGAGACGACCTCTTTTAACCTAACCTCTTTTAACCTAACCTCTTTTAACTAACCTCTTTCAACCTAACCTCTATTAACCTAACCTCTTTTAACCTAACCTCTTTTAACCTAACCTCTTTTAACCTAACCTCTTTAACCGAACCTTTTTTTAACCTAACTTCTTTTAACCTAACCTCTTTTAACCTAACCTCTTTTAACCTAACCTCATTTAACCTAACCTCTACCACGGCGGATTTGGAGAGTATCTTAAGAGATTCAAAATAAAGCCTGACCCTTAAACTTATAATGTTACGTGAAATCATACATCTACATTAGCGGTCGCCCGACACACCTTGACAACAATTATGGACTAAAATATTATTTTACACTTTTAAGAATTATTTAAAGTCAGTAAATTATTGTTTCATTACTTTTTAAAGTTGTTGGCGGGGTTTTTTTTTTTAATTTCTTAATTTAATTTTATTTAATGCTTATCTATAAAAATTGCTCTAGTAGTTCGTGAGATAAGCCCTTTCAAATAATTTCCCCTGTTTTTTCCACATTTTCTTCTATTTCTTAGCTCCTATTAGTCTTAGCGTGATAAAATATAGCCTATAGCCTTCCTTGATAAATGGACTATCTAACAATGAAAGAATTTTTCAAATCGGACCAGTAGTTCCTGAGATTAGCGTGTTCAAGTAAGCCCTTTCAAATAATTTCCCCCCGTTTTTTCCACATTTTCCTCTATTTCTTCGCTCCTTTTAGTCTTAGCGTGATAAAATATAGCCTATAGCCTTCCTCGATAAATGGACTATCTAACACTGAAAGAATTTTTCAAATCGGACCAGTAGTTCCTGAGATTAGCGCGTTCAAACAAACAAACAAACAAACTAACAAACTCTTCCGCTTTATAATATTAGTATAGATTTTTAACCAAAAATTAAAACCGACTTCCAAGGTAAAAACAATAATAACATCCTTATAATATTATGAACTAAAAAGTATTAATTAATGTTTCCTATCTATAATAGTGCCTTTTTCCGAATTCGGCTAAACCTCAACTATTTCTGTACTCAATCTTCATCATTTTGAAGTCGGTACCAGATATAGCTGAATCCTTAGTTCTCTGACAGAATAGGTATTTGGAACTTTTGGAACTGGCACCGACTTCAAAATTATGTGACGATAATATGAGAGACGATGTACTCGATGTAACTCTTTATTACTCGATGTTGCCCGATGTTACTCTATGTTACCCGATGTCAACGATGTACCTTGATGTCACTGTATGTTACTAGATGTTTCTCGATGTCATCCGATGTTACCCGAGGATACTCTATGTAACCCGATGTCCCTAGATGTAACTTGATGTTACCCGATGTCACCAGTTGTAACTTGATGTCACCCGATGTTATCTAGATGTTAACCATTGGATCGTGGAAAAAATCTGTCAAAAATAGGAATCCAACATAGCAAAAAAAAAATTGCGCCCGGCCTTACCCCCCTTTTACAAATAATAAATTATTTTTACATCCAAACCATATTTTATGTTTGTGTGAAAAACATTAACAGCTATGTTCAATTTTCTATCTATCAAGACATCATAATATAGTATTTAGTCTGATTTAATATTCTTTTCACAAGTATATATTTTGAAAAATATTTTTCTGACTGTTTCACATGAAATAAGTTAATATTTTGTTATAATCTACACGACGGAACCCTAGTGTAGACCCCTGTTTATACAATTCATCGTAACAACTTGAGATATTTATAAAAACAGGTCATAAATATGACCTGAAAAAAAATGGGTGTCGTATTACCCACAAGCAAACTTCGTCATTAGGGCTTTACAAATAAAGTTCAAAATGGCCGCGGCCGGCAGAATATGGCCGTTACCTGCGAACTTTTATCTCAATTGTTTTAGTAACGTAATGCATACTATCGATATAAATCGTCTTGTAGACGTTGTGTAATAACTTCTATAAACGTTTAACGTAATTAATTTACAAATATATGAAGCATATGTCAAATGACATAAATCACACACAACTTTTATCTCAACTTTCACAAGTTATTACGATGTATTTCTTGCAAATGATTATCTAAAAGTATTTATAACTAGACGTTCCGCGCGGCTTCGCCCGCGAAAATTAGATATTTCACAGACAAATCAGTCTACAAAAAAAAAATAGCCTATGATCCTTCACGTGGTCTACTTCTTATCTGACCCAAATAACAGAAAAATTGCTCTAGTAGTTCGTGAGATAAGCCCTTTCAAATAATTTCCCCCGTTTTTTTTTTTTTTTTTTTTTTTTTTTTTTTTTTTCCCACATATTCTTCTATTTCTTCGCTCCTATTAGTCTTAGCGTGATAAAATATAGCCTATAGCCTTCCTCGATAAATGGACTATCTAACACTGAAAGAATTTTTCAAATCGGACCTGTAGTTCCTGAGATTAGCGCGTTCAAACAAACAAACAAACAAACAAAGAAGCAAGCAAGCAAGCAAGCAAGCAAGCAAGCAAGCAAGCAAGCAAGCAAGCAAGCAAGCAAGCAAGCAAGCAAGCAAGCAAGCAAGCAAGCAAGCAAGCAAGCAAGCAAGCAAGCAAGCAAGCAAGCAAGCAAGCAAGCAAGCAAGCAAGCAAGCAAGCAAGCAAGCAAGCAAGCAAGCAAGCAAGCAAGCAAGCAAGCAAGCAAGCAAGCAAGCAAGCAAGCAAGCAAGCAAGCAAGCAAGCAAGCAAGCAAGCAAGCAAGCAAGCAAGCAAGCAAGCAACTAACTAACTAACTAACTAACTAACTAACTAACTAACTAACTAACTAACTAACTAACTAACTAACTAACTAACTAACTAACTAACTAACTAACTAACTAAC
>LR994569.1:9381084-9408493 GCA_905187585.1 Cyaniris semiargus
GATTTGATAGCCAGTTATGTCCTAGGAAGTTTGAACTGACTTTCGAAATATAATGGCAGAACACAATTACGAAACTTTTTGTTGCTATTTTATTTCTAAAGGGACTTTAATATAGTTTGTATGGGATATTGAGTCCCTGGCCAACTTTAATAGCAATTGCGCAAGAGATGTATTTAATTTTGCAGTATTATACTAAAAATATTTATTAATTCTAGTCAATTTTTAATTATTTTCCTATTTGTCCTAATGCTTGTTTAGCCTATGTGTAAAAGTCGCTCCGCTTGGAGTTCTTTGTCTTAAAATGCGTCAAATTAAATATCTTAACCTATCGAATACAACAAAAATGATGTAATCGGTCTACACTCTAAACTACTACTGTGTTATAACTAGTCCTAACTCTATTTGTAAATATGCGTATATTTCGTCTAAAGTTTTGTATATATTTTGTGTAAAAATAAAATAAAATAGTTTCTAGTCAAAATACCTATTCTAAGTTATCACAGTTGTCCTACTTCCTTTATAGGCGCGTTCCTTATATAATTTAGTGTATATTTATTGCTATATATATTTAAATTTGTCAGTAAATTTAATTTAATTCGTTAAACTATGTCACTATTTAGTCACGGATTGTTAGAGCAAAACACGAGTCAGCCTTATTTTGTTGCTCTTAAATTGTCACAGGAACACTATTAAATTATGTCTGAGTTTTAGAGTGTTAATATCCTAACTCTAGGCTATCGGATATACCAAATATGGTGATATTCGGTCTTATACGGCAAGAACTAATTATGATAATACTTTAAAAATGTAAAGATCCTTAACTAAAGCTAGTTTTTTAAAGATTTCTATAACTATCTATATTACCTGGTCAATTCTTAATTATATATTACTCAGTCTTAGAGACCTTCGTTATCACAGTTAGTCCTTACGTCCTATATACTAGCAGTTGTTCCAAAAGGAAACAAACTGGTCCTATTCTAATTTCGGTTTTATAAACCTCGTTCCGTCAATTTTATTTCGAGTTTTTGGACACTTCTCGTCGGCTAAATCGCAAAAACGCTATGTCAGTCGCAAGTTTATTCACGTTTATTTGGTTTTTGAGTATTTTCTGAGCCCAAATCTTGTTTATTTAAAAGAAAAAGCTACTTCAAATTTGGAAATTGAAACGCCTGTCAGAATTTTATAGCAATGTTATTTACGTCCTTCCTTTACCCTCTAGCTCGCCTCGACCGCACACGAAGTGTTACGTATTTAGGGCGTAACGTGGGCGTGTCAGGGCTGTCACCTGTGAGAAATTTATCGCTCGAACTTGCTATGACGTAAGAGATGTATTTAATTTTGCAGTATTATACTAAAGATTATTTAATTTTGAAGCAACTATTAGTTATTTGTTAATTTTTATTTTTAATATGTGTTTAGGTATAAAAATAGATGTAAAGCGATATGATTTGATTTTTAAATATTGAATTTTTCTATTTATTTTTGTATGGAAATTTATGTCGATTTTACCTTATTTATTTTAAATATGTTTTTTTATTTCTAACGTTAAGCTATTTTATATTATATGTACCTGTGTACCTTATCGAAATCAAAATTTAAACCACAAAATTTCTATAATATATCTTGTTATTACTAATTACTATTTATTATTAATTTGCTTTCTTCTAATTTGTTTAAACTTGTAATTTTTTCTATTTTATGTATTTTGTTAGTTTACTAAAGAATTTAATTATTACTATTTATGTTTACTAGGGTTGACAAAAGTTTGATTCGCAGCCCTGAGCGCTTTGGTGGGCGGGGCGGTGAGCGAGACAGGTAGCGCACGCGTCAGCCCTATCTGTTCCGCTCGCACTTACGGTGTTATCAGTTATGATCTATTGAATGTAGTTCGAGCGTAAAGTTGACTTTTAAAGTTGTTTTGAAAATGGGTTTTTGGGTTGTAAGTTGACTATTTAATACTATTACCAATTACTTTATAGTTGAATATTTTATGCAATTTATATTTTTACGTTTTTAATTTATACTTAGTGGTTTTTATTTTAATTCGTTTACTTAATATTTAAAGATTTTACAGTTTTTATTTAATTTGAATTACTGATGACTCTAATGTATATGAATCTAATCAAGTTTAGAGATAAATAACAAGTTTAGTATTTTTTTATTAAATAAAACTCTTGTACTAATTAAAAACAACCTTCAGACCCCGGACTATACGACCACCCAAGTCGAATAGTGGGTGGAGTCAAGGCGGGTCTTCGTTATCGTGTGTATTAGGGCTATCGGTTTGGAGTAATTTTCCGTTAACGAGCTGAAAATTAACCTGATGGTATTTTGTATTTTATGGGTATGTTTTTATATTTTATTTAAAGCAATATACTCTAATGTTATTTAAGGTTCGCGTTTACTAAATGGATTTATATGGTATAATTTAGTTATTACTTTTACTAGTTATTATTTAATATTTATTTCCTGTTATGTATTTTAATGACTTACTATTATTTACTTAAGCCAGTAGTTAGCTTTTTTAGGTTTTAGTGCAGATTTTTATCAATTTTTAGCAAAATTTTATTGGTTGTTATATGTATATCAGTTTATATTTTCCAAATATCGTGAATAGAATTGCGTAAATTGTTTTACAAATTATAAATAAGCTGTTTAAAAGAAGTTATAGAAAACACTAAACTAATTCCGATTTAAATTATATGCCGATTGCAACCCTATTTTTGCTGACCTAGTTTAGATTTTTACGTCACGAATATCAATGGAATGTTGCTGATTCTGCCTAAACTACCGATTGGATTTTGATGAAATTTGGGGTCCGAGCTATTTTCTGTATGAGCTATTTGGGAATGTATATATAAACAGTGAATTTTGTCAAACTAGGGCGCAAAATAACAAATTCCAAACTCGGGGGCGTGGCACGGCCTCCGAGTTTTTTATGTATGGAGTTTTAGTCCTTTCTTAAAATCTAAATTTCTCTTAAACTATTATATTAATTCTAATGGGGCTTTCTGATTATTAATCTACGTTAAATTGTCTATAATGTCACAAAATTTGATAGTTCTAAGACTTTTACAAGTCAGTTAAAATTATCTCTAAAATTTTTGTGTCTTTTTCACTTATATTTTTGGCAAAAACTTCCACTTATCTGGGTATCTCGGGCTCCCGGCTGCTGGTGATGACTCCTGGTGCTGGTCTTCGGGTTCCCTGCGAGTTTAGACCGCCTAGGACACGATCTAGACTTTTAGGTTTTTCCGCTTTTCCGGCCAAACCGCTCACAGGAAATTCACGAAAATTTGTACACTGCAGCTCCTTGGCACAACACACACAACAAAATTTTAAAAAGTGGGGGTCCTCGCTTTAAAACCCGTGAAACGGGGGTCCGAAATTTCCGCACTTTTTGGAACTCAATTATTTCGGGAACCACTGGTTCGATTTGAGTTTTGAAAACTGATCTGTATAGCCCCTGGTGCCCCACTTCGAGCCGTGGTAGTCACTTCCTCCCCCCGCACTTCCCCGTGCACGCGTCCAGGAATCCTCCTAAGGTTTTTCGTCTGCTGCTCCTCACCCAGAAGCCAGAAAAATCTGGTTTTTTGGGAGTAGTTGAAGGAAGGTCTTGCGCGTCGATCGGTGTGGTGAAAACGGGGGGTCGTCGCGACAAATCGCGCGCCGCACGCGTCGAAAGGTCAAAAACCGGTGAAAAATCCGGTTTTTCGTAAATTTTTCGGGCTACAGACGTCGGATTTCCACGCGGTTTTCACTGTCACTCTCCTCTCGTCAAGCCGCGTCGAATGACGTATCACACAATACACTTTATCACTGTTGGCCGCGTAAACGAATTTTAAAAGGCGGAGCGCGCGGTTTAACGTGTTGCTCTGGCCACGGTCGGAGCGGAACTTGGCCACGGTCGGAGCGGAACTTGGTTAGGTTAGGTTAGGTTAGGTTAGGTTAGGTTGGGGGTGGTACCGGTTCCTCCGAGTTGGTGCCCCTGGGCCCCTGGGTGCGCCACTCCGCCCTTTACACGGAGTGAGGTACTCAGGGTGGCTGATCGCCGGTCTATCTCTATCTTTCTCTCTTTTATTAGTTCTCTTGTTTTGGTTCCTATATTTTATATATTCTATCCTTTCAACGTCTTTTCTTCCCTATCTTTCACATTATTTATTTCTTCTCTACATCAGCGTGTGTTTGTGTATATTTAATATGTCGGTGAGTGTCTGTGTGACGGATGGACCTGTGGGTCCCCAAACCAGGGTTCTGGTGCCTGGCCGTGGGTTGCGTGGCGAGTGGGTGACTGCGTCGCAAGGGCACTGGGGCGGAACCACCCCAAATTGGTCAGGCTAGATCAGCCTTAACGATCAACCATGGATAAGCGCACTGTAAAAATAAGTCCCCGGGCGGGTACCGACTCCGTCGGAGAATCCCGCACTTCTGGTTCACAACCAGGAGTCTGGCCCACGTATACGGGGGGTGCCAACAATGCGTGTAGTGAGGGAGCCGCTATGACGGCGTGTAGAATGGAGGAGAGCGCGATGACGCGCGACAGTCCGGGGCCGGTGCTCCTAACCGCACCGGAAACGGGCTCGACCAATACTGACGATTTACGTTCAGCACAACGGACACCGATGGTGCTTTTAGAACGGCTAGACGACTCCGACTGTTCCATTAACACCATGCGAACAGCCGGAAGCTCTCGCGCTTCGTCCCGCGATCGAGCAGGCGTTAGTTTGACGGGCAAACGAAGGCTATCCTTGTCCCTGTCCGGCTCAGACGATGGTGGCTCCGAACGGTCTTCCCGATCGGATATCCGAAAGAAGAAGTCCGCAAAAAGAGGGCGAGGACGCCCCCCTACCACGGGGGAATCTGCAGAAATGGCTGTAGCTGAACGGAACTACCTCGAACTGGAGTACGAGGATCTCCGACTGCAGGCCGACAAAGAAGTGGCTGCGGCGCTCCATCGAGCCCAACGACAAGTGGCTCAAGCCGCAAAGAAGGAGGCGGAAAAAGCGGCATTGGAGAAACTCCCGGCCGCCACCAAACTGAAAGTTATGGGAGAACAAGGTCTGGAGTTGATCAAAATGGTGCGAACAAAAAGTAACAACCTAAAAGGTACCTTCTCGAAGGCCCTCAAAGACGGAGAAGCGAAGGTTGAGGAGTCTTTCCTAGGCCTCGTGACTCTCAGGGAGGATACTATTAGGTTAGAGGCCGAAAACCTTCGCCTCCGTGAGGAAGTTGAACGACTGCGGGAAAAGGCGAGTCCGGTGCAAAATACAACATCAAGACCGCCTCCCCCGGTCGATGAAAGCAACAGAGTCCCAACATCAAAAGGCGGCTTCGAAGAGTTGACAGTTTCGGGACTGCGGGCCATGTTCGAAGAGTTCTCCCGCTCCATCATGGAGAGGACCTCGAACATGGTCAACGCACGTATCGAGGGACTGCAGGATCGCCTGCTCCCAGAAAGAAGGCTCCGTCCGCCGCTGGCGGCAGACAAGAGGCACGACACAGCTGGTACTCAACGCACCGAGGATTGGCCCGCTTTCCCTCAGGTTGGGCCCTCCAGAGGATCAGTGACCTCGGCACCGGTGACGACAGCTAGGCCAGCAGCAACACCGTCCCCAGCAACTGCTGCACCCGAAAAAGAAAAGAAGAGTAGTAAGGGGAAGAAGAAGCTCCGAAAAGAAAAGCCGGCAGAACAACCGCCGGCCTCACTACCGGCCACTGTTCCCGGCCCCTCTTCAGAAAGAGAGGGCTGGAGTACGGTGGTTAAAAGAAAAGGAAGGAGGAGAACCCTACCGGATCCGACAAGCTTGGTCAAGGCACATCCGGACAGGACAAAGGCAGGATTGACGGGGGCCTCCAAAGCCTCCCAGAGACCGAAGCCCACGAGAAGGCCGACAAGAAGGAGAAACGCCGCTCCCCCTACAGCTGCAGTAGTCGTCACGCTACAGCACGACGCAGTGGAACGCGGTGCCAATTATAAGGACGTCATCGAAAGGGCCCGCCAACAAATCAATTTGGCGGATCTGGGTCTGACAGAGGGCGTCCGATGCAGACAAGCGGCGACAGGAGCCCGAATAATGGAGCTCCCCAGCACTGCGACCAGCGAGATGGCTGACCGCTTTGCGGAGAAGCTACGCGGTGTCCTGGCGGGAATAGCCAGAGTCGCCAGACCGGTAAAATGCTCCGACGTACGGATCTCAGGTCTGGACGACTCCGTAACGAAGGAGGATGTTATGGCCGCGGTTATAACGAAGACGGGTTGCTCCTCGGAACACGTAAAGGGGGGCGACGTTCGCGCCGGTCCCGGAGGGACCGGCTCTATATGGGTGCAGTGCCCCGTGGCTGCCGCCAACACCTTGGTAGCCGCGGGTCGTGTGCTGGTTGGCTGGAGCTCGGCTCGAGTCCAGCTGTTAGAACCGCGAGCCATGAAGTGTTACCGCTGCCTGGAGGTGGGCCATACAGCGCGGCGGTGCCAATCAGAAGTAGACAGGGGCCAGCTGTGCTACCGGTGCGGTCAGGCGGGCCATAAGGCCTCCGATTGTTCCGCAAAGCCCCACTGTGTTGTATGTTCAGCGGCGGGTAGAAACCCGAATCACACAGCAGGCGGCAAAAGTTGTGCCCCTCCGAAGAAGGGGCGCAAAAGAGGAGGGAAGCCTCAAGCGACGGGTCGGCCACAGGCCAGACAGGAAGAGTTGATGGAGACCAATAATGGCTAGACAACCATCACAGTTCCTCCAGACGAACCTGAACCACTGCGCTGGTGCCCAGGACTTGCTCCTCCAGGTTCTAGTACAGTGGCAGGTGGACGTCGCTATTGTGGCCGAGCCCTACTACGTCCCCGCCCGCAACGATTGGGTAGGAGACCTGTCGGGTTCCGTCGCTATTTGCGCTTCAGACAATGGCTCACCGCTTATTCCGCGAGACAGGGGCCAAGGGTTTGTGGCGGTGGATTGGGGGGAGTACACGATCTTCGGCGTGTACTTCTCTCCCAATAAAACCCTCGCCGAATTCCAGGACTTCCTGGGCGAGTTGCAGGCGGCAGCCTTGAGAACGGCTCCTAGGCTCGTTCTTGTCGCCGGCGATTTTAACGCCAAGCATTCCGCCTGGGGGTCCCGCGTTACTAACAGCCGTGGCGACGCCGTCTTGGGGTGGGCCCTCATGTCTGGTCTCTCGCTTTTAAACCGAGGAGATGCACCTACCTGCGTCCGGCATCAGGGGAGCTCGATCGTCGATCTCTCCTTTGCCAGCCCCGCGGTTGGAGGACTTGTCCATGACTGGAGGGTGGTTGGAGATGTCGAGACGCTGTCGGACCATCAGTACATCCGATTCAGCGTCTCCCCTTCAGGTGTAGCACAGGCTGCTTCGCGACCGTCAGCGAGAGTGTCCCAGTTTCCGCGCTGGGCTCTCACAAAGATGGATAGCGAGGCGCTCGACGAAGCGGCGCTGATAGAGGCCTGGACACCAAAGCCTACGGCCCCCTTCACCGTCAATGAGGAGGCGCTCTGGTTTCGTGAGGCCCTCACCAGAGTTTGCGACGCCGCGATGCCCCGGGCGAAGGGCCGCCCAGAGAAAAAGCAGGTGTATTGGTGGACGGATGAGATCGCGGAGCTCCGACATCAATGCATCAGAGCACGCCGGCTGTACCAGAGGCAGCGAGCACGCAGAGTCAGGGAAGAATCTCTGGAGAGAAGACTCGAGGCAGAATACAGAACCGCCAAGAGCGCTTTACGCGTAGCCATTAGGGTGGCCAAAGACACTGCTCGAGAGGAGATGTTGGAAGATCTAAATCGGGACCCGTGGGGTCGCCCGTACCGATCTGTGCGGAATAAGTTCGGCCGCGGCCCTCCAGCACTAGAGTCACTGCCTCCGGAGCAGCTGCCGGACATCCTGTCAGCACTCTTTCCAGCTGCGGCTAGCTCGGAGCCGCTCGAAGATGTAGGGCCGGCCACAAATGAAGAAGTGCCACCCGTCACTGAGAGCGAGATGGACGCCGCCATCCTCAAACTTAAAGAGCGTAAGACCGCCCCGGGTCCGGACGGGATTCCCGGCCGAGTTTGGGTGAGGTCCATGGGCCCGCTCAAAGAGAGGATGAGGGAGCTCTTTAGTGCGTGTATGGAGCAGGCGGAGTTCCCTCAATGCTGGAAGGAGGGTAAGCTGATTTTGCTGAGGAAGGAAGGCCGCCCTGTCGACTCCCCTTCGGCCTACAGGCCTATCGTTCTCTTGGATGAGGCCGGAAAACTGCTGGAGAGAGTGATTGCGACTAGAGTCATTAAGCACCTGGAGCGAGAGGGGCCAAACCTGTCTGACGCACAGTATGGCTTCCGATCCCAACGCTCGACAATAGACGCAATCCTCCAGGTCAAGAAGTACACGGAAGAGCAGATGGCAAATGGCGGAGTAGTGTTGGCGGTGTCCTTTGACATCGCCAATGCTTTTAACACACTGCCCTTCCAATCAATCGAAGAAGGCCTCCGCTATCACAATTTGCCGTGGTACATCCGGAAGATCATTAGAGGGTACCTTACAGGCCGTGTGATAGCGTGTGTAGGTAGAGACGGCGTCGTAATCCAGATCGTGACGGAGTGCGGTGTTCCACAGGGGTCCGTCCTTGGCCCTCTCCTGTGGAACATCGGGTTTGATCGCCTTCTGCGTGCGACACTTCTCCGAGGGCTCAGGCTCATCTGCTACGCCGACGACACTTTCATGTTGGCTCAAGGAGAGACGTATGAAGAAGCCATCCGTCTGGCGAGAGTCGGAGCGGCACTGGTGGTGGCGCGCATAGGAGCGCTAGGGGTCCGAGTTGCGCTGCATAAAACGGAAGCCATCTTCTTTCATGGCCCCCGAAGGCGCCCTCCTGCCAACTCGTTCCTTCCTATTGGAGATGTACAGGTGCCTATTGGTGCGGAGTTGAAGTACCTGGGTCTGGTGTTGGACTCCAGGTGGTCCTTCACCGCTCACTTCCGCCGATTGGTGCCCCGATTGAAGAAGACGGCCCTGGCCCTCGGACGCCTCCTGCCCAACTTAGGGGGTCCTGGGTCAACTTGTCGGCGGCTCTATACGGGGGTCCTTCAGTCCATGGCCTTGTATGGAGCTCCCGTCTGGGCGGACCACCTTAACACCCAGAGCAGGGCGTTACTGAGAAGTCCTCAGCGACTGATGGCGTTGCGGATCATACGCGGATATCGCACAATATCCTGCGAAGCAGCGGTAATCCTCGCCAGAACCCCGCCTTGGGACCTGGAAGCGCGGGTTCTGAGCGAAATCTATTATCGCACGGCGGAGGTCAAGGAGAGGGGGGACCGAGTATCCCCTGAACTGACCGCTCGGTGGAGGCGTCAGGCGCGCATAATTATAATGCGCGCCTGGGAGGACCGGATGGCAACACCAACGGCTGGACGCGCAGTGGTGGCAGCGTTTCGCCCGCACCTGCAGACGTGGGTAACGCACTGCAAAGGCGTCCTCACCTTCCGTATGGTGCAGATGTTGACCGGGCACGGGTGCTTTGGCCACTACCTGCACCGTACGGCTAGAAGAGAACCGACGACGCAGTGCCACCACTGCGATCACGGAGATGACACAGCGCAGCACACGCTCGAGGACTGTCCGGCATGGGCAGAACAACGAGCGGTGCTCTGCGCTACTACTGGATTTGACCTAAGCCTCCCGGCCATAGTGACGGCTATGGTTCGGTCGAGTGAAGGATTTGACGCAATAGCCAACTTTTGCGAGGCCGTCATCTCGCAGAAAGAGGCTGCCGAACGGGAGAGAGAAGCGGACGTGGCCGCGGATCCCGTTCGAAGACGGCGCGGAGGGCGCAGGCGCGCCAGACATGAGCGCCAGCTCCCGCCGTAATCAGGGCTAGGGCGGCGGATTGGGGAATCCGTTGCCCATTGCACGAGTCCTGCCCGGCAGAAGAGCGCCCGGTGCCTCGGGCTGCTCCCGGGAGGCTCAGCAGAGCTTAGCTTGCTGCGGAGGAGTCTGCTCAAGCAGACGCCGCTAACTGGGCTGCCGCAGATATCGCCCCCGTAGGCGGGTCCGGTGGCCCAGCAGCGTAGCGGAGTGAGGAGGCACCGATGGGTTTTAGTGGGTAACCCCGGATGCTCCTCCTTACCGCAGCACCTGGGGAGTCCCACATACCCCGGCGACCATTCCCCCGGGCCGCTGGGGATGCGTAACGCATTTCCCATCGTTAAAAAAAAAAAAAAAAAAAAAAAAAGGTTAGGTTAGGTTAGGTTAGGTTAGGTTAGGTTAGGTTAGGTTAGGTTAGGTTAGGTTAGGTTAGGTTAGGTTGTCAATGCGATGCGCCGGGAGCTGGAGGAGCTGCGCCGTCGCGTGACTGGGCCCGCACCTGACGATCTGCAGAGGATGTTGTCGGAGGTCTCGCGCTCCAATATCGAAACCTTCGGCAACATGCTGAATGCACGGCTCGCTGGCCTGGAGGATAGGCTATTACCCGAGCCTCGGAGAAGACCGCCGCTGGCGGCGGACGGTGCTGGTCCATCATCCGGCGCCCCACCAACAGCGGCTTCTAAGAAGACGCCGAAGCCGAAGAAGTCGGCAACGGCCAAGGCACCGGATGAGAGTTCGGCAGGCAGCGCGGCGGCCCCTTTACAGCCGCCGGCTGCGCCTGCAGGGAAAGGGGCTGCAAAGCCTATAAGGAAAAAGAAGAAGAAGAAGCGGCCATCAATGGCCGCTCAAGAGGCGGCAAAGGGGGGGCAGAACACCGATGCCCCTCCCGCCGAGGCCCCGTGGACCACCGTCGGCCCACGCAGGCAGAAGAAGAAAGGGGCGGCTACTCCAGCTAAGGCCGCCCCCAAGAGGAAGAAGAAGAGGGCCAAGCTTCGGGCCCCCGCCACCGCGGCTATCACCGTCACACTCAAGGCGAGTGCTGCGGAGCAGGGGGTCACGTATAGCGATGTCCTGATCAAGGCCAGGGACGCGGTCAAAACGAGCGGAATCGTGGAGATGGGGATCGAGAAGGTCGAGTTCCGTTTCCGACAAGCACAGACCGGTGCGCGCATCCTCACCATCCCCGGCGAGGGTGCACAAGAGAAGGCGGACGCCCTCGCCGCAAAAATGCGGGAGGTGTTGGATCCGGAGGTGGTCAAGATCGGCCGCCCGGAAAAGTGTGTAGAGATGCGCATCTCCGGGCTGGACGATTCAGCCACGACCGCCGACGTAATCGAGGCGGTCGCCAGGGAAGGAGGGTGCCCGACAACTTCCATCAGGTCGGGCCCCATAAAGAAAGGAAGGTGGGGAGATGGCTCGCTTTGGCTGAGCGTCCCCGTCGCGGCAGCCAAAAAGCTGCTCAGCTTGGGGCGGCTGCGAGTGGGCTGGGTCTCGGCGAAGGTGACACTGCTGGCCGCGAGGCCTATGCGGTGTTACCGATGCCTGGACACCGGCCATCTTGCCGCAACGTGCCAGTGCCCGGTAGACCGCAGTCGGAACTGCTTCCGCTGTGGAAAGCCGGGGCACAAGGCAGCCGAGTGCCAGGAGAAGCAACCTAACTGCTTTTTCTGCGAGGCACTCGGCAAGGAGAAGGACCACGTGCTGGGTAGTAGCGGCTGCATCACTGTGAAGAAGCCGCTCCCCAGCACCAAGCGCCGGAAGAGACGCGGAGCTCCCTCCGATAAGGCTCGGCCGAAAGAGCCTGGAGCCGGCGGTGTCGGGGCTAGTCAGCCCCCGCCCGCCATGGAGGTGGAGCCATAGGCCCGTGGGCGGTTGATCGGGGGATCACCGCCCGCGCGATGGGCCCCGTGAAGAAAGCTCCCCAGATGCCCGGGGAGCTCACGGTGAAGAAAGGCGGCGGCAGAACACCAGCCGCCGCATTGGAGTAGTGCCGGATGCGGCGAATGGCCACGTTGGGTGCGGAAGTTTTAAAAGTGCCCGCGCCCACGGCCACGGCCAGAAGGAGGGCATGGGGGGGTTTTAGTGGGTAAACCTCGTGAAGGGAGTCCCACATACCCCCGCCCCTTCCCCCGAGGGGGTGGGGGATACGTAACGTATTTCCCCTCCTCAAAAAAAAAAAAAAAAAAAAAAAAAAGGTTAGGTTAGGTTAGGTTAGGTTAGGTTAGGTTGGGGGCGATACCGGTCCGTCCACGTCGTGTCCCTGGGCACCTCCCCCGTGCCATCGTGAGCTTTTTCACGGCGGCACGGGAGGGGTGGCTGAACGCCGGTATGGGCGAGTGTTTGCGTGTGTGTTTGGCTGCGCCCGCAGTATGACGAACGGGCCCGCGACCCGGGGTGTCGGAGTTAGGAAGTATGGATAGTCGTAATAAGCCAAGTATTCTCCGGGTGGGTCCCGGTTCCTCAGGAGCCGGGGAATCCCATGCGCCGTCTTCGGACGGTGGCCGGCCCTCGTATACGGAGGGGCCACTTATTGCGAGGAAGGACGAGGGGGCCGCTAAGGCGGCGAGACAGAGGGCCATTTTAGCCGCTTTGAGTGGTGATGGCGGGATGAAGAGAGACAGCCCGAAGCCGGCGCCCATTACCGCGCCGGCGGCGGAGCTTTTAACCGACGAAGACATAGACTTCAGTCAGCCGCAGCCCAACGGGGTTGAGCGGATGCTGAAGCTTATGCAGAAAAAGAAGTTGAGAGGCGACAAGGATCTTCCGCGTGTCTTATTGACACGCGACGTGATCATGCCGCCTCCAAGCACCGGAAAGGACATTGGTAGAGACTCCCCTCGCGGTCGAGTCTCCCAACACGGATATGACGCCCACGGATGTGACAGCGAGGACTGGCTTTCGGACTCCAGTGAAATGTCTGGCATGTCACTGGACTCGGAAGGCCTGCCCGCACTCTCGGACAGGACACGCCGTAAGAGGCGCTCGGACGAAGACATGGCACCGCCCCTTAGTAAGGGAGCGATGCCGAAAACCAAGAGAGGACGCGGCCGCCCGCCAACGACCGGACAATATGTCGGCTTGGCGAAGGCGCAGGCCGACTTGAATCGTGAGAAGGAGGAGGCCCTTCGACTTCAGGCTGAAGAAGAGGTGGCTGAGGCGGCCAGGGCCGCTCGAGAGACGCGATCTTCGCTCCTCGCGAGCCCTGCGCCCATGGAGAGTGACAAGCCGGAGCAGACCATCAGCGCTCTGGCTAAATGTGTGGAGACTTCGTTGGCAACGATCACTATGGTCGCAACGAAGTCCAACAATCTGAAGGGGACGTTCCAGCGACTTCTGAAAGAGGCGGTCAGCGATATACGCACGACCGTCGCTGACATGAAGAACCGCGGAGCGACGGACGAAATAAGAGCCCTCGAAGCTCAAAATGCGCGGCTCCAACAGGAAGTGGAGTCCTTGCGCAGAGAAGTCGAGGGCCTACGTCGACAAATGTCAAAGCCGGCCGAGCAAGACATGCGCCAGCTGTTGTCTGAGGTCTCTCGTTCTAACGTGGAGACCTTCAGCAACATGCTGAACGCTCGGCTGGCTGGTTTGGAGAGTCGGCTCCTTCCAGAGCCTCGAATACGGCCTCCGCTCGCGGCGGACAGAGCCCGGAGTGTTACCCCGGCCGCCGTCGAGAGTGTAGAGGCAATACCGGAGGAGACGCCGGTGCCCCCGAAGCCCAACGCCAAGGGGAAACCGGCCCAAAAGAAGACGCGGCAGCCAGTCGCCGCAGCGGCCCCGCAAGAGGCCGCTACTGCGCCCGAGGCGCCCAAGGCCAAAAAGGGCCAGAAGAAGAAGCGGCCGTCGATGGCCGCCCAGGAAGCGGCACAGGGGGGAACGATCACCAGCTCCCCTCGTACTGAGGCCCCGTGGACCACGGTGGGTCCAAGGGGCAAGAAGAAGAAAGGGGCGGCTACTCCAGCCAAAGCCGCTCCGAAGAAAAAGAAGAGGAAGGCCAAACTCCGCGCCCCCGCCACCGCTGCAATCACCCTCACGTTGGGGGCGAGCGCCGCGGAAAAGGGCGTCACATACCGTGACGTCCTTCTAAAGGCTAGGGAAGCGGTGAAGACGAGCGGACTTGCGGATATGGACATCCATAACCTCAAGCTCCGCTTCCGACTGGCTCAGACCGGCGCGCGCGTCCTCACCATCCCTGGCGAGGGCGCCCAGGAGAAGGCAGATGCTCTCGCTGCCAGAATGCGAGAAGTGTTAGACCCAGATGTGGTGAAGATCGGCCGCCCGGCGAAATGCGTCGAGATGCGCATCGCCGGGCTGGACGACTCAGCGACGACCGCCGACGTCATCGAGGCGGTCTCAAGGGAGGGAGGTTGCCCGTCCAACTCCATCAGGACGGGCCCCATAAAGGTTGGAAGGTGGGGCGACGGCTCGATATGGCTTAGCGTCCCCGTCGCGGCCGCGAAGAAGCTGGTCAGCTTGGGGCGGCTGCGAGTGGGCTGGGTCTCGGCGAAGGTGACACTGCTGGCCGCGAGGCCTATGCGGTGTTACCGATGCCTTGACACCGGCCACCTGGCGACGACATGCCAGTGCCCGGTGGACCGCAGCCGGAACTGTTTCCGCTGTGGGAAACCGGGGCACAAGGCCGCCGAGTGCCAGGAGAAGCAACCCAACTGCTTCTTCTGCGAGGCACTCGGCAAAGAGAGCGGGCACGTTCTGGGAAGCGGCGGCTGTTTAACAGCCAAGAAGCCGCCCCCCGCTACGAAAAAGCGCCGCAGGAGAGGAGCTCCCTCCGACAAAGCTCGGCCGCGTGAGCCTGGAGCTGGTGGTGCCGGGGTTAGTCAGCCCCAGCCCGCCATGGAGGTGGAGCAATAGGCCCGTGGGCGGTTGATCGGGGGATCACCGCCCGCACAAAGGGCCCCGAGAAGAAAGCTCCCTAGATGCCCGGGGAGCTCTCGGTGAAGAAAGGCGGCGGCAGAACACCAGCCGCCGCATTGGAGTAGTGCCGGATGCGGCGAATGGCCATGTGGGTGCGGAAGCTTGGTTCAGTGCCCGCGCCCACAGCCACGGCCAGAAGGAGGGCATGGGGGGGTTTTAGTGGGTAAACCTCGTGTAGGGAGTCCCACATACCCCCGCCCCTTCCCCCGAGGGGGTGGGGGATACGTAACGTATTTCCCCTCCTCAAAAAAAAAAAAAAAAAAAAAAAAAAAGGTTAGGTTAGGTTAGGTTAGGTTGGGGGCGATACCGGTCCGTCCACGTCGTGTCCCTGGGCACCTCCCCCGTGCCGTCGTGAGCTTTTTCACGGTGACACGGGAGGGGTGGCTGAACGCCGGTATGGGCGAGTGTTTGTGTGTGTGAATGGCTGCGCCCACAGTATGACGAAAGGGCCCGCGACCCGGGGTGTCGGTGTTGAGTAATGATGGAAGGTCGTAATAAGCCAAGTATTCTCCGGGTGGGTCCCGGCTCCTCAGGAGCCGGGGAATCCCATGCGCCGTCTTCGGACGGTGGCCGGCCCTCGTATACGGAGGGGCCACTTATTGCGAGGAAGGACGAGGGGGCCGCTAAGGCGGCGAGGAAGGACGAGGAGGCCGCTAAGGCGGCGAGGCAACGGGCCATTTTGGCTGCGTTAGGAGGAGGAGGTGACAGCGCGAAGAAGCGCGAAAGCCCGAAGCCGGCGCCCATTACCGCGCCGGTGGCGGAGTTACTCACGGACGAAGACATCGACTTCAGTCAGCCGCAGCCCAACGGTGTTGAACGGATGCTGAAGTTGATGCAGAAGAAGAAGCTGAGGGGCGACAAGGATCTTCCGCGTGTCCTTTTGACACGCGATGTGATCATGCCGCCCCCAAGTACCGGAAAAGACGACATTGGTAGAGACTCCCCTCGCGGTCGAGTCTCCCAACATGGACGTGACTTACACGGACAGGACAGCGAGGACTGGCTCTCGGACTCCAGTGAGATGTCTGGCATATCGCTGGACTCCGAGGGCTTGCCCGCACCCTCGGATATGACGCGCCGGAAGAGGCGCTCTGATGACGACATGGCACCGTCCCTCAGTAAAGGGGCCGTGCCTAAACCCAAAAGAGGACGCGGCCGCCCGCCAACGACCGGACAATATGTCGGCTTGGCGAAGGCGCAGGCCGATCTGAATAAGGAAAAAGAGGAGGCCCTTCGACTCCAGGCAGAGGAGGAGGTAGCCGAGGCGGCCAGGGCGGCGCGAGAGACGCGTTCTTCGCTCCTTGCGAGCCCCGCCGCCATGGAAGAAGACAGGCCAGAGCAGACCAACTACGCTCTGGCCCAATGTGTTGAGACTTCGCTGGGAACGATCTCCATGGTCGCAGCGAAGTCAAATAACCTCAAGGGGACTTTCCAGCGGCTCCTCAAGGAGGCGGTCAGTGACATACGCACTACCGTCGCCACTATGAGGAACCGCGGAGCGACGGAGGAAATACGAGCCCTCGAAGCTCAGAATGCGCGGCTCCAACATGAAGTGGAGTCCATGCGCAAGGAGTTAGAGGCGCTTCGTCAAAAGGTGTCGAAGCCGGCCGAGCAGGACATGCGCCAGCTGTTGTCTGAGGTGTCTCGCTCCAACGTAGAGACCTTCAGCAACATGCTGAACGCTCGGCTGGCTGGATTGGAGAGTCGGCTCTTACCGGAGCCACGACTTCGACCTCCGCTTGCGGCGGACAGAGCCCGGAGTGTTACTCCGGCCGCCGTCGAGAGTGTAGAGGCAATACCGGAGGAGACGCCGGGGCCCCCGAAGCCAAAAGCCAAGGGGAAACCGGCCCAAAAGAAGACGCGGCAGCCAGTCGCCGCAGCGGCCCCGCAAGAGGCCCCTGCCGCGCCCGAGGCGCCCAAGGCCAAAAAGGGCCGAAAGAAGAAGCGGCCGTCGATGGCCGCCCAGGAGGCGGCAAAGGGGGGGCAGAACACCAACACCCCCCCCGCCGAGGCCCCGTGGACCACAGTCGGTCCGCGCAGGCTCAAAGAGAAAAAGAAAGGGGCGGCTACTCCAGCTAAAGCCGCCCCCCCCAAGAAGAAGAAAAGGGCGAAACTTCGTGCCCCCGGAACCGCGGCAATCACCGTCACGCTGATGGAGAGCGCCGCGGCGAAGGGGGTCACATACAAGGACGTCCTAATAAAGGCGAAAGGCGCCGCAACGGCCGGAATGGTGGAACTCGGCATCGAAAAGCTCGGGTTCCGCTTCCGCCAGGCTCAAACTGGCGCGCGCGTCCTCACCATATCTGGTGAGAGCGCCAACGAGAAGGCGGATGCCCTCGCCGCAAAGATGCGGGAGGTGCTGGACCCAGAGATGGCGAAAATCGGACGCCCGGCGAAATGCGTCGAAATGCGCATCGCCGGGCTGGACGACTCAGCGACGACCGCCGAAGTCATCGAGGCGGTCGCGAGGGAGGGAGGGTGCCCGTCCAACTCCATCAGGACGGGGCCCATAAAGGTTGGAAGGTGGGGCGACGGCTCAATATGGCTGAGCGTCCCCGTTGCGGCAGCCAAAAAGCTGGTCAGCTTAGGGCGGCTGCGGGTGGGCTGGGTCTCGGCGAAGGTGACACTGCTGGCCGCGAGGCCTATGCGGTGTTATCGATGCCTGGACACCGGCCACCTTGCCGCGACGTGCCAGTGCCCGGTGGACCGCAGTCGGAACTGCTTCCGATGTGGAAAGCCGGGGCACAAGGCAGCCGAGTGCCAGGAGAAGCAACCTAACTGCTTCTTCTGCGAGGCACTCGGCAAGGAGAGCGGGCACGTTCTGGGAAGCGGCGGCTGTTTAACAGCCAAGAAGCCGCCCCCCGCTACGAAAAAGCGCCGCAGGAGAGAAGCTCCCTCCGACAAGGCTCGGCCGCGTAAGCCTGGAGTCGGCGGTGCCGGGGTTAGTCAGCCCCAGCCCGCCATGGAGGTGGAGCAATAGGCCCGTGGGCGGTTGATCGGGGGATCACCGCCCGCACCAAGGGCCCCGAGAAGAAAGCTCCCTAGATGCCCGGGGAGCTCTCGGTGAAGAAAGGCGGCGGCAGAACACCAGCCGCCGCAACGGAGATGTGCCGGATGCGGCGAATGGCCATGATGGGTGCGGAAGCTCGGTTTAGTGCCCGCGCCCACAGCCAGGGCCAGAAGGAGGGCATGGGGGGGTTTTAGTGGGTAAACCTCGTGTAGGGAGTCCCACATACCCCCGCCCCTTCCCCCGAAGGGGTGGGGGATACGTAACGTATTTCCCCTCCTCAAAAAAAAAAAAAAAAAAAAAAAAAAAAAAAAAAAAAAAAAAAAAAAAAAGGTTGGGGGCGATACCGGTCCGTCCACGTCGTGTCCCTGGGCACCTCCCCCGTGCCATCGTGAGCTTTTTCACGGTGACACGGGAGGGGTGGCTGAACGCCGGTATGGGCGAGTGTTTGTATGTGTGAATGGCTGCGCCCGCAGTGTGACGAACGGGCCCGCGACCCGGGGTGTCGGAGTTTAGAAGAATGGCAGAACGCAGCAAAGAAAATAATCTCCGGGTGGGTCCCGGCTCCAAAGGAGCCGGAGAATCCCATACGTCGCCTTCGGGCGGCGGGCGGTCCGTGTATACGGAGGGGCCACTTTCTGCGAGGAGGGAAGGACGAAAGGAAGGCGCGAAGACGCGCGCGGGTTCTAAGCCGGTGCCCCTTACCGCACCGGCCAGGGAACCAATAACTGACGAGGACACAGATTTCTCCGTGCCGCAGCCCAATGCGCTGAAACGGCTCGGAGCCTTAATAGATAAGAAGATTGCGAGGGGCGATACGGACGGCATAAGACGTGACTACTTGGAGTTCGTCCATGGCCGTCCGGTTCGCGACCACTCCACCGATTATGACAGCGAGGTCTCTTACTCGGCGTCCGGCAGCAACATGTCGCTGGACTCCGAGGATCTGCCCGCACCCTCCGGACGTACGACTCCTCTCAAAAGGAGAATCCTGGACGATGACGAAGTGGCGCCGTCCACCAGCAAGGTGACGGTGCCGGCACCACCGAAACGAGGACGAGGCCGGCCTCCTACGACCGGTCAGTACGTCGGCATGGCGAAAGCCAAGGCCGACTACAACAAGGAGAAGGCGGAGAGTCTCCGGCTGCTTGCTGAGGAGCAAGTCGCTGTGACGGCTCGGGCTGCGAGAGAGGCGCGAGCCTCTCTTCGTAAAAGCCCCACACCGGCTGCAGACGCAGCAAAGACGAACGCTTCACTGTGTGAAAGCGTGGAGAAGTCGCTGGAGACCATTTCCATGGTCGCCAGCAAATCCTCCAACTTAAAAGGGACCTTTCAGCGGTACCTCAAGGAGGCGGTCGCCAACATAAAGGAGGCCGTCGCCGATATGAGGGACCGCTGCCAAAACGACGAGATGCGGGCTTTGGAAGCACAAAACCAGCAGCTTCAACAGCAAATCGGCACCATGCGCCGGGAGCTGGAGGAGCTGCGTCGGCAAGTCACCAAGCCCGCCGCCACAGAAGACATGCAGAAGCTGTTGTCGGAGGTCTCACGCTCCAACATTGAGACCTTCGGCAACATGCTGAATGCGCGACTCGCCGGCCTGGAGGATCGTCTCCTACCAGAGCCGAGGCGGAGGCCACCGCTTGCTTCTGATGCAGCGGTGGAAGCGCAAGCAGAAGAAGGACCGCCGATGGCTACAAGTAAGCCACCGGCTGAAAAGAAAAGGAGGAAGGTGACAACGGAGGCAGCAGGGCCATCACAGGCACCCGCCACCAGCGTGCCACCTAAAGAAGGAGAGAAGAGAAAGAGGAGAAAGAAGAAGTCGCTGGCCGCTCGTGAGGCCGAAGAGACGAGGGCAAGAACACCCGCCCCGTCTGCGACAGACCCCTCGTGGTCCAGAGTGGAACCGCGAGGGAGGAAAAAGAAGAAGGAGAAGGGAGCTGCCAAAAAGACAGCTCCCAAGAAAAAGAAGAGGAAGCTGCGTCCACCTAAGACTGCTGCCATCACCCTCACGATGGAGAGGGGGGTGGACCAGAGCCGTGTGACGTACGCCTCCATTTTGGAGGAGGCGAAGAGCCGGATCGACCTGGTAGAGGTTGGAATCTGCCCTGGAAATAGGGTCCGATTCCGGCTCGCGAAGACGGGCGCCCGCATACTGGAGATAACCGGAGCGGATGCCCAGGAGAAGGCGGACGCCCTCGCCAACAGGATGAGGGACGTCCTTGATAGGGACGTCGTCAGGATCGGCCGTCCTGTCAAAAGAGCCGAATTGCTCGTCTTCGGTATGGACGACGCAGCGACCGCCGCCGATGTCACCAAGGCGGCGGCGAAAGAAGGAGGTTGCCCGGCCACCGACATTCGGTCGGGCAGAGTCACGGTAGGACCCCGGGGCGCGCGGAGCGTATGGCTCCACGTCCCCACGGCTGCCGCCAAGAAACTGGTAGATTCTGGGCGGCTGCAGGTAGGCTGGGTCATGACGAAGGTAGTGCTGCTGGCCGCGAGGCCAATGCGGTGCTACCGTTGTCTCGACACCGGCCACTTAGCGCCGAACTGCCAGTCCCCGGTGGACCGTAGCGGGAATTGCTTCCGCTGCGATAAGCCGGGGCACAAGGCCGCCGACTGCGCGGAAGAGCCGAGCTGCTTTTTCTGCGCCGAGCTCGGCAAGCAGAGCAACCACGTGCTGGGGACTAACGGCTGCATCACAGTAGCCAGCAAGTCGCCCGGCACGCGGAAGAAGCGCAGGGCTCCTTCCAAGGCTCGGCCGCGTAAGCGGCCTGGAGCCGATAAGGCCGGGGCGAGTAAAACCGCCCCCGCCATGGAAGTAGAAGCCTAGGCCTGTGGGTGGTTGATCGGGGGATCACCGCCCACAACATAGGCCCCGAGAAGAAAGGCTCCCCCGGTGCCCGGGGAGCCTCTCGGTGCAGGTAGGCGGCGGCCAAGGCTGCGGCAGCCAAAGAGATGCCGGAAGCGGCAAGCGCTGCGGAGGACGCGGTGCGATAGCGATCCCGCTCCTCCGCGTGTAGCGTTGACGAGGGCATGGGGGGGTTTTAGTCGGTAAACCTCTGCGGAGGGAGTCCGACATACCCCTGCCCCTTCCCCCGAGGGGGCGGGGGATGCGTAATGCATTTCCCCTCCTCAAAAAAAAAAAAAAAAAAAAAAAAAAAAAAAAAAAAAAAAAAAAAGGTTAGGTTAGGTTAGGTTAGGTTAGGTTAGGTTAGGTTAGGTTAGGTTAGGTTAGGTTAGGTTAGGTTAGGTTAGGTTAGGTTAGGTTAGGTTAGGTTAGGTTAGGTTAGGTTAGGTTAGGTTAGGTTAGGTTAGGTTAGGTTAGGTTAGGTTAGGTTAGGTTAGGTTAGGTTAGGTTAGGTTAGGTTAGGTTAGGTTAGGTTAGGTTAGGTTAGGTTAGGTTAGGTTAGGTTAGGTTAGGTTAGGTTAGGTTAGGTTAGGTTAGGTTAGGTTAGGTTAGGTTAGGTTAGGTTAGGTTAGGTTAGGTTAGGTTAGGTTAGGTTAGGTTAGGTTAGGTTAGGTTAGGTTAGGTTAGGTTAGGTTAGGTTAGGTTAGGTTAGGTTAGGTTAGGTTAGGTTAGGTTAGGTTAGGTTAGGTTAGGTTAGGTTAGGTTAGGTTAGGTTAGGTTAGGTTAGGTTAGGTTAGGTTAGGTTAGGTTAGGTTAGATTAGGTTAGGTTAGGTTAGGTTAGGTTAGGTTAGGTTAGGTTAGGTTAGGTTAGGTTAGGTTAGGTTAGGTTAGGTTAGGTTAGGTTAGGTTAGGTTAGGTTAGGTTAGGTTAGGTTAGGTTAGGTTAGGTTAGGTTAGGTTAGGTTAGGTTAGGTTAGGTTAGGTTAGGTTAGGTTAGGTTAGGTTAGGTTAGGTTAGGTTAGGTTAGGTTAGGTTAGGTTAGGTTAGGTTAGGTTAGGTTAGGTTAGGTTAGGTTAGGTTAGGTTAGGTTAGGTTAGGTTAGGTTAGGTTAGGTTAGGTTAGGTTAGGTTAGGTTAGGTTAGGTTAGGTTAGGTTAGGTTAGGTTAGGTTAGGTTAGGTTAGGTTAGGTTAGGTTAGGTTAGGTTAGGTTAGGTTAGGTTAGGTTAGGTTAGGTTAGGTTAGGTTAGGTTAGGTTAGGTTAGGTTAGGTTAGGTTAGGTTAGGTTAGGTTAGGTTAGGTTAGGTTAGGTTAGGTTAGGTTAGGTTAGGTTAGGTTAGGTTAGGTTAGGTTAGGTTAGGTTAGGTTAGGTTAGGTTAGGTTAGGTTAGGTTAGGTTAGGTTAGGTTAGGTTAGGTTAGGTTAGGTTAGGTTAGGTTAGGTTAGGTTAGGTTAGGTTAGGTTAGGTTAGGTTAGGTTAGGTTAGGTTAGGTTAGGTTAGGTTAGGTTAGGTTAGGTTAGGTTAGGTTAGGTTAGGTTAGGTTAGGTTAGGTTAGGTTAGGTTAGGTTAGGTTAGGTTAGGTTAGGTTAGGTTAGGTTAGGTTAGGTTAGGTTAGGTTAGGTTAGGTTAGGTTAGGTTAGGTTAGGTTAGGTTAGGTTAGGTTAGGTTAGGTTAGGTTAGGTTAGGTTAGGTTAGGTTAGGTTAGGTTAGGTTAGGTTAGATTAGGTTAGGTTAGGTTAGGTTAGGTTAGGTTAGGTTAGGTTAGGTTAGGTTAGGTTAGGTTAGGTTAGGTTAGGTTAGGTTAGGTTAGGTTAGGTTAGGTTAGGTTAGGTTAGGTTAGGTTAGGTTAGGTTTTTTTTTTTTTTTTTTTTTTTTTTTTTTTTTTTTTTTTTTTTTTTTTTTTTTTTTTTTCTGT
Organism: Cyaniris semiargus; assembly: GCA_905187585.1. NCBI lineage: Eukaryota > Metazoa > Arthropoda > Insecta > Lepidoptera > Lycaenidae > Cyaniris > Cyaniris semiargus. The sequence continues at coordinate 9,403,633 of LR994569.1, forward strand.
CCCCCTAACATAGTCAGGGCTTTTTGTTTTCTTTTTTATTTCGATCTCTTTTCTTTTTAATTTTTCTTTAATTCTTTTTTGGATATATTCTTTTTTACAATTTTTTCTTATTTCTAGTACATTTGTTTTTTCTTCTTTTTATCGAGTGTCTACATTTCGTTTTTTCATAATTTATGTACAATCTTATTATATTTTTCCATATTATAAAATTCGGCCTTAAACATCATAATTGCCTCAACATTTACAATTCAATTTTTAAAATACAATTTTACAATTCAATAATGATTCAATAATAAATAATTCAATGATAATTCAGTAATAATTCAAATAATTCAATAAAAATTCAATAATAACAAAATAATAGCAACGGCACAATTCTAACCTAATATCACAGAATCCAGATAACATCACAATAAAATATCACAGTTTCTCTTTGCCACCACGTTCACAATTAGCTTACAAAAAGCGAGGAGAAATTCTCGCTTTTTTCCCCCCAGGATGGAAGGTAGGCTCTCACCCGTCATCGATGTACCCAATTTCTGCTCGAGATCATACCGATGTCTTGCAAAAATTGGGCACTCGAGTAACAGGTGAGGAACCGTCTCCGCAACTCCCGGCTGACACAGACACGACGGATCCTCCTTCAACTTGAACCTATGCAAGTAGAAGGCGAATCCGCCGTGGCCGGTCAGGACCTGTGTGGTGTGGTGTGTGATGTCTATCTTTTTAACTATCCTGAATGCAGCAGCAGCGCTTGGGAAAAAGAGCTTCGTAACTCCGGCCGTCCCTCCCACTTCATATCTCCTGTCCCATTCCTCAACCGTATCTTCTCTCAGGATACGCTTGACGAATGAAACAGGACACAGATCGTAGTCGGGTTTCCTCTTCGATCCCAGAGCAGCCTCCTTGGCTAATTCGTCAACCCTCTCATTCCCCTCCAGCCCCGCGTGTGCCTTAATCCAGAACAAGGCGACCTCCCGCCCCTGCTTGACAGCAGCTCGGAGGGCCGCCCTGGTCTGCACGGCCAGGGGATGGGGGGAACTAAGGGTGACAGCCTGGAGGGCCGATCTGGAATCGCTGAGGATTCCGACCTTCGCCAGTCCACTCTTGCAGGCTATGTCTACAGCTCTTTGGAGCGCTAGAAGTTCGGCTTGGTAGACGGTGCAATACGGCGGCAATGCAAGTTTGATGGCCTTCGTCTCGGCCTCACCCTTCCATACGGAGAGTGCGGCTCCGACTCGGCCCTCAATCTTGCTGCCGTCCGTATAGATCCTATGGACGTGGCTGTTAACCACGTCTACATATGAGTCCTCATCTACCAACCCGAACCTCAGCTCTTCCTGCTCTGCCGGATGTGGGTCCTCAATCGCAGGAGCCATTCGCTCCACCTCCCTGTCTCTTAGTACCGGGTGTGGTACTCCCTTCTTGATCTCATAAAGCCTCGATGCCTCGAGTATTCTGAGATCAAGAGGGAGTATCCCAGCCAGCAGCATTGCAGAGTTCAGGGAGACGGTCCGATATGCTCTGCAGATCTTTTGGGCAAAACCCCGTTGAACGGAGTTGAGCCTTTTTTGGACCCCCATCTTTTCCACGGTGGGTGCCCACGCTGCCGATGCATACAGGATAGTCGGTTCTATGACCGCCGTATATATTATCTTGACTACCTGGGGGTTAAGCCCCCAGCCTACTCTTGCTGTTCTCGCGAGCTGCTTGTAGCGAGCTATTGCCTTTTGGCAAACGCTCCCTACATGCTCATTGAAGGTGAGGCCGCTGTCTATAGTGAGCCCTAAAATTTTTATGGAGTCATAGTACTTGATTGGTACACCCCCCATGGTAAGCCGTGGCGTGTCATATTTTTGTCTCCTTGTGGAGAGTAATGCGCAAGTTTTATGGGGCGCAAATTTTAATTTATTTATCAACCCCCATTTATATATTTTATCCAGCACCTCTTTTGCTTTTTTCTCGATTTCCAGCGCAGTGACCCCTTCGAATACTAATACTATGTCGTCGGCAAACGCTTGTACAAATACACCCATTCCCTCTAACATACGGAGCAGAGGATCCAACAGGAGGTTCCACAGGATTGGTCCACCTATGGACCCCTGCACGCACCCCTTGTTGGTCCCCCTACCCACTTCCTGACCCGCATACCTCACTTTCACGCCTCTTCCACTCAGATAGCTGCTGAACACCCGCCTCAGGTTCCCCGGGCACCCAACTTCAGCCAACCGAACCTTTATGGCCGGCCACCAAGCACTGTCGAAGGCCCCCTCTATGTCCAGCGATACCACAACAGAAAGCTTCTTCTCCTTCCTAAGCTTTCTGATGTGGTTCACCAACCTATAGAGGGCGTCTTCGGTGCTCCTTTGGGGCATGAAGCCATACTGGTTGGGGCTTATTTTGGGCAGCAGATAGAACCTGAGTCGGGCGACCAGCATCTTCTCGAAGATTTTGCCGAGAACAGGCAGGAGGCCGATCGGTCGATAGGCTTTTGGAACCCGATATGATTCCTTGCCCGGCTTTCTCAGCACCACCACCGTCGCCTGCTTCCACTGTTCGGGGAAGTAGCCGACGGTGAGGCACTTGTTCAGCAGGGCAAGGAACCATTCCGGGTTACACTCCACAGCGTGATGGCAGATGTCAGCTGTGAGGCCATCCGACCCTGGGGCCTTCTTGGGGTTGAAGGACCTTACGGCTCTCTTCAACTCCTCCATGATGAAAGGGGGGTCGTCCGGACCCGTCGGCGTTTCGGAGTCCAAGGACTCCGCCCGCCGGCGTATTCGTCGATGTTCCTCACTTTCATCATTTTCCTGGTCCCAGGGGTAGAAGGTCTCCGCCAACAGTTCTGCGGAGCTTCGGGCGTCGAGGGTTTCACCTTCCCTCGTAAGGGGCAGATCCTCCTCCCTCCCTGTAGCTCTGCTCATCACCCTGTAGATGCCCTCCCAGACCCCCTCCCTATCCTGTTTCCGGCAAAACTCCTTCCAACTCGCAACCTGTGCATCCTTCACCGCTTTTTCATACTTCTCTTTCTCTTCCAGGTACAACCGAACGACGCGGTCTCTGCGATCAGGCGCTGCGTTCCGGATCCTGCGTCTCCTCGTGGCCACCTGTTTCTTCATCTGCTCGAGCTCATCATTCCACCACGACAAGGTGAATTTCTGTGTGTGTTTCTTGGTCGGCATAGTGTCTCTGCATGTCTGAGTGATGGCTTGTGTGTATCTGTCTATTGCTTCGTCTATTTGTTGTGTGCTGTGTATTGTATCTATGTCATGTGGAGTCATTTGTCTGTCCGACATGAACTGGGTCAGTTTCTCATGAAACTGAGTCCAGTCAGCCTTTCGTGTGTTAAACATGCGTGTGGTACGTATTATGTCCGTGCCTGTGGATTTATGTTGTCTGATGCCGAAGGATATGCCGTTGTGGTCCGAGCTCGTCAGACCCTCCTCTACTCTCCAGTTGCCCACTCGGTTCAGCAGATCGTCAGAGCACGCTGTCACATCCACGTAGCTGGAGTACCTTTTCCCCCCTCGGACAGTGTCGAATGTCGGGATGTCCCCGACGTTGAGTATATGCATACTCATTGCTTCCAGTACAGCTGAGACCTCCCTGCCTCGCGGGTCTTCCACGTCGCCACCCCACCACGGACTCTTTGCGTTTGCATCACCTCCCAAGACCATCTTATCGGTTCCCATCTCCCGTCCTATCCGCATAAGATGATCCAGGTAGGGCCCCACTGGCTTATCGGGCTCGAAGTAGAAGGACACTACAACCGTCTCCCAGGCTTTGGTTTTGAGGGTGACCACAACAATGTTGTTGTTGCTCAGGCGCGTGTGTAGTTCGACGTCTATTGCATCGTCGAATACCACAACACACGCCTTAACAACGCCACCCCCTTCACCATCGCTCTGGTAGACCCTCACTCCGTTGTATGTCCTCATACTTCGTTCCCCACCTATGTAGGGCTCCTGAAGCAATGCAGCGCAGGTCTTACGCTTGGTGGCCTCGAGCAACAACTCTCGTGTGGCGACTTGGCTCCGCTGTAGATTGGCCTGCAGCATTCGGTACTGGAAGTACTCGCCCGGGACAACCTCAGCAATACGACACCGCCGACCTAGCCAGGGCGTCCCACCTCTTTCTTTCCACACATTCACTATCAAAGGCACTGTGTTTCACACTGCCTTTCTTGGCCTTAGTGCAGTTTATGCACTGAGGCTCTTCTCTCCGCAGCCACTTGTCGCAATCGGTCCTCTTATGAGGACCAGCGCAGTGACTGCATCGATCCTTCTCCTCACTACACACCTTCCTCGTGTGCCCATACCCTAGGCAGCGGAAACACTGCACCAGTGGACTATGGTCCTCAACTCTCACTCTTCCCAGCCCTATGTAGGCATATCCGACGTTCACACATCTTCTCCACACTTGTGGGCTCACCCTAACTATCAGATTGCTCTGTAGGGGGTTCCTTGCTTTCCTCTCTACCACAACCTCAACATTCCTCTCCTCCCCCTTCAAGCCCTCAAGCATGTCCGTGTTCTGCTTAGAGAACGCGGTGACGAAGTCGACTATGTCGTACTTCATCACATCCTTGAAGGCCAGTAAGGGGTTTTTATTCTTAACATCCTCAACTATCAGTCCCTCATTCTTTCTCAATCTTTCCTTTACCTTATTCCTTTCTTCCTCATTCACACAGCCGACGACTACCTTTCTATTCTTCACCTTCCTCGTCCGCTCGACCTTTACCCATCCTTCCTTTGCATCCATCGTCTTTCGAATCTTTTCCATTAAGTCATCTCCTGAGTCCTGCGTATCCTTGGAGGTCACCACAACCGAATGCAGTGCCCTTGTCTCGGGAGTTCGCTCA
>LR994547.1:0-2500 GCA_905187585.1 Cyaniris semiargus
AGTCCGCTAGTGCAGTGCTCCTGTTGCCTGGGGTATGGGCACACGAGGAGGCACTGTCAGGAGAGTGAGGTGCGATGCAGTCACTGCGCCGGTCCTCATCTGAGGACTGCATGCGACAAGTGGCTGCGGGGAGAGAAGCCCAAGTGCATAAATTGTACGAAGGCGAGGAGAGGCAACGAGGAGCACAGCGCTTTCGATAGAGGATGTATGGAAAGGAAGAGGTGGGATGCCCTGGCCAGATCGGCGGTAGCGTACTGCTAAGGTTGTCCCTGGTGAGTACTTCCAGTACCGAATTCTGCAGGCCAACCTCCAGCGGAGCCAAATCGCCACAAGGGAGCTAATGCTCGAAGCCACCAAGCGTAAGGCCTGCGTGGCGCTGCTGCAAGAACCCTACATAGGTGGGGCCCGGAGTATGAGGACGCACAACGGTGTGAGGGTCTACCAGAGCGATGGGGAAGGGGATGGTGTTGTCAAGGCGTGTGTTGTAGTATTCGACGACACGTTGGACGTCGAACTGCACACACGCCTCAGCAACAACAACATTGTTGTAGCCACCCTCCGAACCAAAGCCTGGGAGATGGTTGTAGTGTCCTTCTACTTCGAGCCCGATAAGCCTGTGGGGCCTTACCTGGACCATCTTATGCGGATAGGAAGAGAGTTGGGATCCGATAAGATGGTCTTGGGAGGCGACGCCAACGCAAAGAGCCCGTGGTGGGGTGGCGATGTGGAAGACCCGCGAGGAAGGGAAGTGTCTGCTGTACTGGAAGCAATGAGCTTACACATACTCAACACCGGAGACATACCTACGTACGACACTGTCAGAGGGGGAAAAAGGTACACCAGCTTTGTGGATGTGACAGCGTGCTCTGACGATCTGCTGAACCGAGTGGGCGACTGGAGGGTAGAGGAGAGTCTGACGAGCTCGGACCACAACGGCATATCCTTCGGCATCACACAACATAAGTCCACAGGCACGAACATAATACGTACCACACGCATCTTTAACACTCATAAGGCAAACTGGACTCAGTTTCGTGAGAAACTGACCCAGATGATGTCAGACAGACAATTGACTGTACAAGCGATAGACTCAATACACAGCACACAACAAATAGATGACGCAATAGACAGTTACACACAAGTCATAACACAGACATGCAGAGACACCATGCCGACCAAAAAACACACGCAGAAATTCACCTTGTCGTGGTGGAATGATGAGCTCGCGCAGATGAAGAAGGAGGTCGCCACGAGGAAACGCAGGATCCGGAACGCAGCGCCTGATCGCAGAGACCGCGTAGTTGGGTTGTACCTGGAAGCGAAAGAGAAGTATGAAAAGGCAGTGAAAGAGGCTCAAGTAGCGAGCTGGAAGGAGTTTTGCCGGAAACAGGATAGGGAGGGGGTCTGGGAGGGCATCTACAGAGTGTTGAACAGAGTTGGAGGGAGGGAGGAGGATCTGCCCCTAACAAGGGGCAGTGAGACCCTCGACGCCCGAAGCTCCGCAGAATTGTTGGCGGAGACCTTCTACCCCGCGGACCTGGAAAGTGATGAAAGTGAGGAACATCGACGGACGCGCCGGCGTGCGGAGTCCTTGGACTCCGAACCGCCGACGGGCCCGGACGACCCTCCTTTCATCATGGAGGAGTTGAAGAGAGCCGTAAGGTCCTTCAACCCCAAAAAGGCCCCCGGGGCGGATGGTCTCACGTCCGACATCTGCCAGCACGCTGTGGATAGTAACCCGGAATGGCTCCTTGCCCTGTTGAATAAGTGCCTCACTGTCGGCTGCTTTCCCGAAAAATGGAAGCAGGCGACAGTGGTGGTGCTGAGAAAACCAGGCAAGGAATCGTACCGGGTACCAAAAGCCTATCGACCGATCGGCCTCCTTCCTGTTCTCGGCAAGATCTTCGAGAAGATGCTGGTCGCCCGACTTAGGTTCTACCTGTTGCCCAAAATAAGCCCTAACCAGTATGGCTTTATGCCACAAAGGAGCACCGAAGACGCCCTCTATAGGTTGGTGAACCACATCAGAAAGAAGAGGGAGGAGAAGAAAATTTCTGTTGTGGTATCGCTGGACATAGAGGGGGCCTTCGATAGTGCTTGGTGGCCGGCCATAAAGGTTCGGTTGGCTGAAGTTGGGTGTCCGGGGAACCTGAGGCGGGTGTTCAGTAGCTACTTGAGCGGAAGGAGCGTGAATGTGAGATATGCTGGTGTGGAAGTGAGCAGGGAGACCGACAAGGGGTGCGTACAGGGGTCCATCGGTGGACCGATCCTGTGGGACCTCTTGTTGGACCCCCTGCTAACTTTGCTAGAGGAGATGGATGTGTTTAACCAAGCGTTTGCGGACGACATCGTGTTGGTCTTTGAAGGGAACACGGCCCTTGAAATAGAACGGAAGGCAAACACAGTATTAGAGAGAATTAGGAAATGGGGGGAACTGAACAAGTTAAAATTTGCCCCCCATAAAACATGCGCGCTGGTTTCCACGCGGAAATTAAAATTT